>CAKJVB030000143.1:0-23701 GCA_918026665.1 Diabrotica balteata | reverse complement strand
AACATCTGTGATTATTGTATTGCTATACCATTTGTTTTATTTTCCATATAAAACAAGAATACCTTTCGTCAGGTCTAATTCACTGTATTATATTTACGTTGAACAGGAAACTTCTTCTGCTTGCACCGTCTGACCAGATCGATATAAATTTACGAGTTAATCAAGAGGGCACTTACAGAAAACAGCTCCAGATTTACTAGACCTGTAGAATGAGGTTTATTTTCCATCTAAACCAAAAATATTTTTAGTCAGGTCTGATTCACTCTATTAAATTTTTATTGTAAGCGAAACTTGTTTTATTTATATTATAAGATATACACCAGCTAAATATATAAGTATTACCTAAAAGAACTAATAGACAACAGCTATAATTATTGTTAGGCAGTACCATTTGTTTTATTTTCCATATAAAACCAGCATACCTTTCGTCAGGTCCACTTCACTGTATTATTTTTACGTTGAACAGGAAACTCCTTCTGCCTGCACCATTGGACCAACTCGATCTAAATTTACGAGTTGGATCAGAGAGCCCAAACAGAAAAGAGCTCCAAATTTAATAGACCTCTAGAATGTCTAGAATGTGTTTCATTTTCCATCTAAAACAAAAATATTTTTAGTCAGGTCTGATTCACTCTATTAAATTTTTATTGTAAGCGAAACTTGTTCTATTTATATTATAAGATATACACTAGCTAAATATATGAGTATTACCTAAAAGAAAAAGAGACAACAGCTATAATTATTGTTAGGCAGTACCATTTGTTTTATTTTCCATATAAAACAAGCATACCTTTCGTCAGGTCCACTTCACTGTATTATTTTTACGTTGAACAGGAAACTCCTTCTGCTTGCACCATCAGACTAACTCGATCTAAATTTACGAGTTATATCTGAGGAAACAAACAGAAAACAGATCCAAATTTACTAGACCAGCAGAATGTGTTTTATTTTAAATCTAAAACATAAATAATTTTAGTCAGGTCTGATTCACTCTAACAAATTTTTATTGTAAGCGAAATTTGTTCTATCCATATCATAAGATATACACCAGCTAAATATACGAGTAATACCTAAAAGTGCAAAGAGAAAACAGCTCTAGTTATAGTAGGGCTATACCTATGAAACAAGAATACCTTTGGTCAGGTTCAATTCACAGTATTGTATTTACGTTGAACAGGAAACTCCTTCTGCTTGCACCTCCAAATTAACTAGACTTGTAGAATCTGTTTTATTTTCCATCTAAAACATACAAAATTTTCGTCAGGTCTGATTCACTCTATTAAATTTTTATTGTAAGCTGAATTTGTTCTATTTATATTATAAGATATACACCAGCTAAATATACGAGTATTACCTAAAAGAACAAAGAGAAAACATCTGTGATTATTGTATTGCTATACCATTTGTTTTATTTTCCATATAAAACAAGAATACCTTTCGTCAGGTCTAATTCACTGTATTATATTTACGTTGAACAGGAAACTTCTTCTGCTTGGACCGTCGGACCAGATCGATATAAATTTACGAGTTAAATCAGAGGGCACTTACAGAAAACAGCTCCAGATTTACTAGACCTGTAGAATGAGGTTTATTTTCCATCTAAAACAAAAATATTTTTAGTCAGGTCTGATTCACTCTATTAAATTTTTATTGTAAGCGAAACTTGTTCTATTTATATTATAAGATATACACTAGCTAAATATATGAGTACTACCTAAAATAAAAAAGAGACAACAGCTATAATTATTGTTAGGCAGTACCATTTGTTTTATTTTCCATATAAAACAAGCATACCTTTCGTCCGGTCCACTTCACTGTATTATTTTTACGTTGAACAGGAAACTCCTTCTGCTTGCACCATCAGACTAACTCGATCTAAATTTACGAGTTAGATCTGAGGGAACACACAGAAAACAGATCCAAATTTACTAGACCAGCAGAATGTGTTTTATTTTAAATCTAAAACATAAATAATTTTAGTCAGGTCTGATTCACTCTAACAAATTTTTATTGTAAGCGAAATTTGTTCTATCCATATCATAAGATATACACCAGCTAAATATACGAGTAATACCTAAAAGTGCAAAGAGAAAACAGCTCTAGTTATAGTAGGGCTATACCTATGAAACAAGAATACCTTTGGTCAGGTTCAATTCACAGTATTGTATTTACGTTGAACAGGAAACTCCTTCTGCTTGCACCTCCAAATTTACTAGACTTGTAGAATCTGTTTTATTTTCCATCTAAAACATACAAAATTTTCGTCAGGTCTGATTCACTCTATTAAATTTTTATTGTAAGCTGAATTTGTTCTATTTATATTATAAGATATACACCAGCTAAATATACGAGTATTACCTAAAAGAACAAAGAGAAAACATCTGTGATTATTGTATTGCTATACCATTTGTTTTATTTTCCATATAAAACAAGAATACCTTTCGTCAGGTCTAATTCACTGTATTATATTTACGTTGAACAGGAAACTTCTTCTGCTTGCACCGTCGGACCAGATCGATATAAATTTACGAGTTAAATCAGAGGGCACTTACAGAAAACAGCTCCAGATTTACTAGACCTGTAGAATGAGGTTTATTTTCCATCTAAAACAAAAATATTTTTAGTCAGGTCTGATTCACTCTATTAAATTTTTATTGTAAGCGAAACTTGTTCTATTTATATTATAAGATATACACTAGCTAAATATATGAGTATTACCTAAAAGAAAAAAGAGACAACAGCTATAATTATTGTTAGGCAGTACCATTTGTTTTATTTTCCATATAAAACAAGCATACCTTTCGTCAGGTCCACTTCACTGTATTATTTTTACGTTGAACAGGAAACTCCTTCTGCTTGCACCATCAGACTAACTCGATCTAAATTTACGAGTTATATCTGAGGAAACAAACAGAAAACAGATCCAAATTTACTAGACCAGCAGAATGTGTTTTATTTTAAATCTAAAACATAAATAATTTTAGTCAGGTCTGATTCACTCTAACAAATTTTTATTGTAAGCGAAATTTGTTCTATCCATATCATAAGATATACACCAGCTAAATATACGAGTAATACCTAAAAGTGCAAAGAGAAAACAGCTCTAGTTATAGTAGGGCTATACCTATGAAACAAGAATACCTTTGGTCAGGTTCAATTCACAGTATTGTATTTACGTTGAACAGGAAACTCCTTCTGCTTGCACCTCCAAATTTACTAGACTTGTAGAATCTGTTTTATTTTCCATCTAAAACATACAAAATTTTCGTCAGGTCTGATTCACTCTATTAAATTTTTATTGTAAGCTGAATTTGTTCTATTTATATTATAAGATATACACCAGCTAAATATACGAGTATTACCTAAAAGAACAAAGAGAAAACATCTGTGATTATTGTATTGCTATACCATTTGTTTTATTTTCCATATAAAACAAGAATACCTTTCGTCAGGTCTAATTCACTGTATTATATTTACGTTGAACAGGAAACTTCTTCTGCTTGGACCGTCGGACCAGATCGATATAAATTTACGAGTTAAATCAGAGGGCACTTACAGAAAACAGCTCCAGATTTACTAGACCTGTAGAATGAGGTTTATTTTCCATCTAAAACAAAAATATTTTTAGTCAGGTCTGATTCACTCTATTAAATTTTTATTGTAAGCGAAACTTGTTCTATTTATATTATAAGATATACACTAGCTAAATATATGAGTACTACCTAAAATAAAAAAGAGACAACAGCTATAATTATTGTTAGGCAGTACCATTTGTTTTATTTTCCATATAAAACAAGCATACCTTTCGTCCGGTCCACTTCACTGTATTATTTTTACGTTGAACAGGAAACTCCTTCTGCTTGCACCATCAGACTAACTCGATCTAAATTTACGAGTTAGATCTGAGGGAACACACAGAAAACAGATCCAAATTTACTAGACCAGCAGAATGTGTTTTATTTTAAATCTAAAACATAAATAATTTTAGTCAGGTCTGATTCACTCTAACAAATTTTTATTGTAAGCGAAATTTGTTCTATCCATATCATAAGATATACACCAGCTAAATATACGAGTAATACCTAAAAGTGCAAAGAGAAAACAGCTCTAGTTATAGTAGGGCTATACCTATGAAACAAGAATACCTTTGGTCAGGTTCAATTCACAGTATTGTATTTACGTTGAACAGGAAACTCCTTCTGCTTGCACCTCCAAATTTACTAGACTTGTAGAATCTGTTTTATTTTCCATCTAAAACATACAAAATTTTCGTCAGGTCTGATTCACACTATTAAATTTTTATTGTAAGCTGAATTTGTTCTATTTATATTATAAGATATACACCAGCTAAATATACGAGTATTACCTAAAAGAACAAAGAGAAAACATCTGTGATTATTGTATTGCTATACCATTTGTTTTATTTTCCATATAAAACAAGAATACCTTTCGTCAGGTCTAATTCACTGTATTATATTTACGTTGAACAGGAAACTTCTTCTGCTTGCACCGTCTGACCAGATCGATATAAATTTACGAGTTAATCAGAGGGCACTTACAGAAAACAGCTCCAGATTTACTAGACCTGTAGAATGAGGTTTATTTTCCATCTAAACCAAAAATATTTTTAGTCAGGTCTGATTCACTCTATTAAATTTTTATTGTAAGCGAAACTTGTTTTATTTATATTATAAGATATACACCAGCTAAATATATAAGTATTACCTAAAAGAACAAATAGACAACAGTCTATAATTATTGTTAGGCAGTACCATTTGTTTTATTTTCCATATAAAACCAGCATACCTTTCGTCAGGTCCACTTCACTGTATTATTTTTACGTTGAACAGGAAACTCCTTCTGCCAGCACCATTGGACCAACTCGATCTAAATTTACGAGTTGGATCAGAGAGCCCAAACAGAAAAGAGCTCCAAATTTAATAGACCTCTAGAATGTCTAGAATGTGTTTCATTTTCCATCTAAAACAAAAATATTGTTAGTCAGGTCTGATTCACTCTATTAAATTTTTATTGTAAGCGAAACTTGTTCTATTTATATTATAAGATATACACTAGCTAAATATATGAGTATTACCTAAAAGAAAAAAGAGACAACAGCTATAATTATTGTTAGGCAGTACCATTTGTTTTATTTTCCATATAAAACAAGCATACCTTTCGTCAGGTCCACTTCACTGTATTATTTTTACGTTGAACAGGAAACCCCTTCTGCTTGCACCATCAGACTAACTCGATCTAAATTTACGAGTTATATCTGAGGAAACAAACAGAAAACAGATTCAAATTTACTAGACCAGCAGAATGTGTTTTATTTTAAATCTAAAACATAAATAATTTTAGTCAGGTCTGATTCACTCTATTAAATTTTTATTGTAAGCGAAACTTGTTCTATTTATATTATAAGATATACACTAGCTAAATATATGAGTACTACCTAAAATAAAAAAGAGACAACAGCTATAATTATTGTTAGGCAGTACCATTTGTTTTATTTTCCATATAAAACAAGCATACCTTTCGTCCGGTCCACTTCACTGTATTATTTTTACGTTGAACAGGAAACTCCTTCTGCTTGCACCATCAGACTAACTCGATCTAAATTTACGAGTTAGATCTGAGGGAACACACAGAAAACAGATCCAAATTTACTAGACCAGCAGAATGTGTTTTATTTTAAATCTAAAACATAAATAATTTTAGTCAGGTCTGATTCACTCTAACAAATTTTTATTGTAAGCGAAATTTGTTCTATCCATATCATAAGATATACACCAGCTAAATATACGAGTAATACCTAAAAGTGCAAAGAGAAAACAGCTCTAGTTATAGTAGGGCTATACCTATGAAACAAGAATACCTTTGGTCAGGTTCAATTCACAGTATTGTATTTACGTTGAACAGGAAACTCCTTCTGCTTCCACCTCCAAATTTACTAGACTTGTAGAATCTGTTTTATTTTCCATCTAAAACATACAAAATTTTCGTCAGGTCTGATTCACACTATTAAATTTTTATTGTAAGCTGAATTTGTTCTATTTATATTATAAGATATACACCAGCTAAATATACGAGTATTACCTAAAAGAACAAAGAGAAAACATCTGTGATTATTGTATTGCTATACCATTTGTTTTATTTTCCATATAAAACAAGAATACCTTTCGTCAGGTCTAATTCACTGTATTATATTTACGTTGAAGAGGAAACTTCTTCTGCTTGCACCGTCTGACCAGATCGATATAAATTTACGAGTTAATCAAGAGGGCACTTACACAAAACAGCTCCAGATTTACTAGACCTGTAGAATGAGGTTTATTTTCCATCTAAAACAAAAATATTTTTAGTCAGGTCTGATTCACTCTATTAAATTTTTATTGTAAGCGAAACTTGTTTTATTTATATTATAAGATATACACCAGCTAAATATATAAGTATTACCTAAAAGAACAAATAGACAACAGCTATAATTATTGTTAGGCAGTACCATTTGTTTTATTTTCCATATAAAACCAGCATACCTTTCGTCAGGTCCACTTCACTGTATTATTTTTACGTTGAACAGGAAACTCCTTCTGCCTGCACCATTGGACCAACTCGATCTAAATTTACGAGTTGGATCAGAGAGCCCAAACAGAAAAGAGCTCCAAATTTAATAGACCTCTAGAATGTCTAGAATGTGTTTCATTTTCCATCTAAAACAAAAATATTTTTAGTCAGGTCTGATTCACTCTATTAAATTTTTATTGTAAGCGAAACTTGTTCTATTTATATTATAAGATATACACTAGCTAAATATATGAGTATTACCTAAAAGAAAAAAGAGACAACAGCTATAATTATTGTTAGGCAGTACCATTTGTTTTATTTTCCATATAAAACAAGCATACCTTTCGTCAGGTCCACTTCACTGTATTATTTTTACGTTGAACAGGAAACTCCTTCTGCTTGCACCATCAGACTAACTCGATCTAAATTTACGAGTTATATCTGAGGAAACAAACAGAAAACAGATCCAAATTTACTAGACCAGCAGAATGTGTTTTATTTTAAATCTAAAACACAAATAATTTTAGTCAGGTCTGATTCACTCTATTAAATTTTTATTGTAAGCGAAA
Organism: Diabrotica balteata; assembly: GCA_918026665.1. Lineage (NCBI taxonomy): Eukaryota > Metazoa > Arthropoda > Insecta > Coleoptera > Chrysomelidae > Diabrotica > Diabrotica balteata. The sequence goes on along the minus strand of CAKJVB030000143.1, from coordinate 16,565 downwards.
CTTGTTCTATTTATATTATAAGATATACACTAGCTAAATATATGAGTATTACCTAAAAGAAAAAAGAGACAACAGCTATAATTATTGTTAGGCAGTACCATTTGTTTTATTTTCCATATAAAACAAGCATACCTTTCGTCAGGTCCACTTCACTGTATTATTTTTACGTTGAACAGGAAACCCCTTCTGCTTGCACCATCAGACTAACTCGATCTAAATTTACGAGTTATATCTGAGGAAACAAACAGAAAACAGATCCAAATTTACTAGACCAGCAGAATGTGTTTTATTTTAAATCTAAAACATAAATAATTTTAGTCAGGTCTGATTCACTCTAACAAATTTTTATTGTAAGCGAAATTTGTTCTATCCATATCATAAGATATACACCAGCTAAATATACGAGTAATACCTAAAAGTGCAAAGAGAAAACAGCTCTAGTTATAGTAGGGCTATACCTATGAAACAAGAATACCTTTGGTCAGGTTCAATTCACAGTATTGTATTTACGTTGAACAGGAAACTCCTTCTGCTTGCACCTCCAAATTAACTAGACTTGTAGAATCTGTTTTATTTTCCATCTAAAACATACAAAATTTTCGTCAGGTCTGATTCACTCTATTAAATTTTTATTGTAAGCTGAATTTGTTCTATTTATATTATAAGATATACACCAGCTAAATATACGAGTATTACCTAAAAGAACAAAGAGAAAACATCTGTGATTATTGTATTGCTATACCATTTGTTTTATTTTCCATATAAAACAAGAATACCTTTCGTCAGGTCTAATTCACTGTATTATATTTACGTTGAACAGGAAACTTCTTCTGCTTGCACCGTCGGACCAGATCGATATAAATTTACGAGTTAAATCAGAGGGCACTTACAGAAAACAGCTCCAGATTTACTAGACCTGTAGAATGAGGTTTATTTTCCATCTAAAACAAAAATATTTTTAGTCAGGTCTGATTCACTCTATTAAATTTTTATTGTAAGCGAAACTTGTTCTATTTATATTATAAGATATACACTAGCTAAATATATGAGTACTACCTAAAATAAAAAAGAGACAACAGCTATAATTATTGTTAGGCAGTACCATTTGTTTTATTTTCCATATAAAACAAGCATACCTTTCGTCAGGTCCACTTCACTGTATTATTTTTACGTTGAACAGGAAACTCCTTCTGCTTGCACCATCAGACTAACTCGATCTAAATTTACGAGTTAGATCTGAGGGAACAAACAGAAAACAGATCCAAATTTACTAGACCAGCAGAATGTGTTTTATTTTAAATCTAAAACATAAATAATTTTAGTCAGGTCTGATTCACTCTAACAAATTTTTATTGTAAGCGAAATTTGTTCTATCCATATCATAAGATATACACCAGCTAAATATACGAGTAATACCTAAAAGTGCAAAGAGAAAACAGCTCTAGTTATAGTAGGGCTATACCTATGAAACAAGAATACCTTTGGTCAGGTTCAATTCACAGTATTGTATTTACGTTGAACAGGAAACTCCTTCTGCTTGCACCTCCAAATTTACTAGACTTGTAGAATCTGTTTTATTTTCCATCTAAAACATACAAAATTTTCGTCAGGTCTGATTCACTCTATTAAATTTTTATTGTAAGCTGAATTTGTTCTATTTATATTATAAGATATACACCAGCTAAATATACGAGTATTACCTAAAAGAACAAAGAGAAAACATCTGTGATTATTGTATTGCTATACCATTTGTTTTATTTTCCATATAAAACAAGAATACCTTTCGTCAGGTCTAATTCACTGTATTATATTTACGTTGAACAGGAAACTTCTTCTGCTTGCACCGTCTGACCAGATCGATATAAATTTACGAGTTAATCAAGAGGGCACTTACAGAAAACAGCTCCAGATTTACTAGACCTGTAGAATGAGGTTTATTTTCCATCTAAACCAAAAATATTTTTAGTCAGGTCTGATTCACTCTATTAAATTTTTATTGTAAGCGAAACTTGTTTTATTTATATTATAAGATATACACCAGCTAAATATATAAGTATTACCTAAAAGAACTAATAGACAACAGCTATAATTATTGTTAGGCAGTACCATTTGTTTTATTTTCCATATAAAACCAGCATACCTTTCGTCAGGTCCACTTCACTGTATTATTTTTACGTTGAACAGGAAACTCCTTCTGCCTGCACCATCGGACCAACTCGATCTAAATTTACGAGTTGGATCAGAGAGCCCAAACAGAAAAGAGCTCCAAATTTAATAGACCTCTAGAATGTCTAGAATGTGTTTCATTTTCCATCTAAAACAAAAATATTTTTAGTCAGGTCTGATTCACTCTATTAAATTTTTATTGTAAGCGAAACTTGTTCTATTTATATTATAAGATATACACTAGCTAAATATATGAGTATTACCTAAAAGAAAAAAGAGACAACAGCTATAATTATTGTTAGGCAGTACCATTTGTTTTATTTTCCATATAAAACAAGCATACCTTTCGTCAGGTCCACTTCACTGTATTATTTTTACGTTGAACAGGAAACTCCTTCTGCTTGCACCATCAGACTAACTCGATCTAAATTTACGAGTTATATCTGAGGAAACAAACAGAAAACAGATCCAAATTTACTAGACCAGCAGAATGTGTTTTATTTTAAATCTAAAACATAAATAATTTTAGTCAGGTCTGATTCACTCTAACAAATTTTTATTGTAAGCGAAATTTGTTCTATCCATATCATAAGATATACACCAGCTAAATATACGAGTAATACCTAAAAGTGCAAAGAGAAAACAGCTCTAGTTATAGTAGGGCTATACCTATGAAACAAGAATACCTTTGGTCAGGTTCAATTCACAGTATTGTATTTACGTTGAACAGGAAACTCCTTCTGCTTGCACCTCCAAATTAACTAGACTTGTAGAATCTGTTTTATTTTCCATCTAAAACATACAAAATTTTCGTCAGGTCTGATTCACTCTATTAAATTTTTATTGTAAGCTGAATTTGTTCTATTTATATTATAAGATATACACCAGCTAAATATACGAGTATTACCTAAAAGAACAAAGAGAAAACATCTGTGATTATTGTATTGCTATACCATTTGTTTTATTTTCCATATAAAACAAGAATACCTTTCGTCAGGTCTAATTCACTGTATTATATTTACGTTGAACAGGAAACTTCTTCTGCTTGGACCGTCGGACCAGATCGATATAAATTTACGAGTTAAATCAGAGGGCACTTACAGAAAACAGCTCCAGATTTACTAGACCTGTAGAATGAGGTTTATTTTCCATCTAAAACAAAAATATTTTTAGTCAGGTCTGATTCACTCTATTAAATTTTTATTGTAAGCGAAACTTGTTCTATTTATATTATAAGATATACACTAGCTAAATATATGAGTACTACCTAAAATAAAAAAGAGACAACAGCTATAATTATTGTTAGGCAGTACCATTTGTTTTATTTTCCATATAAAACAAGCATACCTTTCGTCAGGTCCACTTCACTGTATTATTTTTACGTTGAACAGGAAACTCCTTCTGCTTGCACCATCAGACTAACTCGATCTAAATTTACGAGTTAGATCTGAGGGAACACACAGAAAACAGATCCAAATTTACTAGACCAGCAGAATGTGTTTTATTTTAAATCTAAAACATAAATAATTTTAGTCAGGTCTGATTCACTCTAACAAATTTTTATTGTAAGCGAAATTTGTTCTATCCATATCATAAGATATACACCAGCTAAATATACGAGTAATACCTAAAAGTGCAAAGAGAAAACAGCTCTAGTTATAGTAGGGCTATACCTATGAAACAAGAATACCTTTGGTCAGGTTCAATTCACAGTATTGTATTTACGTTGAGCAGGAAACTCCTTCTGCTTGCACCTCCAAATTTACTAGACTTGTAGAATCTGTTTTATTTTCCATCTAAAACATACAAAATTTTCGTCAGGTCTGATTCACACTATTAAATTTTTATTGTAAGCTGAATTTGTTCTATTTATATTATAAGATATACACCAGCTAAATATACGAGTATTACCTAAAAGAACAAAGAGAAAACATCTGTGATTATTGTATTGCTATACCATTTGTTTTATTTTCCATATAAAACAAGAATACCTTTCGTCAGGTCTAATTCACTGTATTATATTTACGTTGAACAGGAAACTTCTTCTGCTTGCACCGTCTGACCAGATCGATATAAATTTACGAGTTAATCAAGAGGGCACTTACAGAAAACAGCTCCAGATTTACTAGACCTGTAGAATGAGGTTTATTTTCCATCTAAACCAAAAATATTTTTAGTCAGGTCTGATTCACTCTATTAAATTTTTATTGTAAGCGAAACTTGTTTTATTTATATTATAAGATATACACCAGCTAAATATATAAGTATTACCTAAAAGAACAAATAGACAACAGCTATAATTATTGTTAGGCAGTACCATTTGTTTTATTTTCCATATAAAACCAGCATACCTTTCGTCAGGTCCACTTCACTGTATTATTTTTACGTTGAACAGGAAACTCCTTCTGCCTGCACCATTGGACCAACTCGATCTAAATTTACGAGTTGGATCAGAGAGCCCAAACAGAAAAGAGCTCCAAATTTAATAGACCTCTAGAATGTCTAGAATGTGTTTCATTTTCCATCTAAAACAAAAATATTTTTAGTCAGGTCTGATTCACTCTATTAAATTTTTATTGTAAGCGAAACTTGTTCTATTTATATTATAAGATATACACTAGCTAAATATATGAGTATTACCTAAAAGAAAAAAGAGACAACAGCTATAATTATTGTTAGGCAGTACCATTTGTTTTATTTTCCATATAAAACAAGCATACCTTTCTTCAGGTCCACTTCACTGTATTATTTTTACGTTGAACAGGAAACTCCTTCTGCTTGCACCATCAGACTAACTCGATCTAAATTTACGAGTTATATCTGAGGAAACAAACAGAAAACAGATCCAAATTTACTAGACCAGCAGAATGTGTTTTATTTTAAATCTAAAACATAAATAATTTTAGTCAGGTCTGATTCACTCTAACAAATTTTTATTGTAAGCGAAATTTGTTCTATCCATATCATAAGATATACACCAGCTAAATATACGAGTAATACCTAAAAGTGCAAAGAGAAAACAGCTCTAGTTATAGTAGGGCTATACCTATGAAACAAGAATACCTTTGGTCAGGTTCAATTCACAGTATTGTATTTACGTTGAACAGGAAACTCCTTCTGCTTGCACCTCCAAATTAACTAGACTTGTAGAATCTGTTTTATTTTCCATCTAAAACATACAAAATTTTCGTCAGGTCTGATTCACTCTATTAAATTTTTATTGTAAGCTGAATTTGTTCTATTTATATTATAAGATATACACCAGCTAAATATACGAGTATTACCTAAAAGAACAAAGAGAAAACATCTGTGATTATTGTATTGCTATACCATTTGTTTTATTTTCCATATAAAACAAGAATACCTTTCGTCAGGTCTAATTCACTGTATTATATTTACGTTGAACAGGAAACTTCTTCTGCTTGGACCATCGGACCAGATCGATATAAATTTACGAGTTAAATCAGAGGGCACTTACAGAAAACAGCTCCAGATTTACTAGACCTGTAGAATGAGGTTTATTTTCCATCTAAAACAAAAATATTTTTAGTCAGGTCTGATTCACTCTATTAAATTTTTATTGTAAGCGAAACTTGTTCTATTTATATTATAAGATATACACTAGCTAAATATATGAGTACTACCTAAAATAAAAAAGAGACAACAGCTATAATTATTGTTAGGCAGTACCATTTGTTTTATTTTCCATATAAAACAAGCATACCTTTCGTCCGGTCCACTTCACTGTATTATTTTTACGTTGAACAGGAAACTCCTTCTGCTTGCACCATCAGACTAACTCGATCTAAATTTACGAGTTAGATCTGAGGGAACACACAGAAAACAGATCCAAATTTACTAGACCAGCAGAATGTGTTTTATTTTAAATCTAAAACATAAATAATTTTAGTCAGGTCTGATTCACTCTAACAAATTTTTATTGTAAGCGAAATTTGTTCTATCCATATCATAAGATATACACCAGCTAAATATACGAGTAATACCTAAAAGTGCAAAGAGAAAACAGCTCTAGTTATAGTAGGGCTATACCTATGAAACAAGAATACCTTTGGTCAGGTTCAATTCACAGTATTGTATTTACGTTGAACAGGAAACTCCTTCTGCTTGCACCTCCAAATTTACTAGACTTGTAGAATCTGTTTTATTTTCCATCTAAAACATACAAAATTTTCGTCAGGTCTGATTCACACTATTAAATTTTTATTGTAAGCTGAATTTGTTCTATTTATATTATAAGATATACACCAGCTAAATATACGAGTATTACCTAAAAGAACAAAGAGAAAACATCTGTGATTATTGTATTGCTATACCATTTGTTTTATTTTCCATATAAAACAAGAATACCTTTCGTCAGGTCTAATTCACTGTATTATATTTACGTTGAACAGGAAACTTCTTCTGCTTGCACCGTCTGACCAGATCGATATAAATTTACGAGTTAATCAAGAGGGCACTTACAGAAAACAGCTCCAGATTTACTAGACCTGTAGAATGAGGTTTATTTTCCATCTAAACCAAAAATATTTTTAGTCAGGTCTGATTCACTCTATTAAATTTTTATTGTAAGCGAAACTTGTTTTATTTATATTATAAGATATCCACCAGCTAAATATATAAGTATTACCTAAAAGAACAAATAGACAACAGCTATAATTATTGTTAGGCAGTACCATTTGTTTTATTTTCCATATAAAACCAGCATACCTTTCGTCAGGTCCACTTCACTGTATTATTTTTACGTTGAACAGGAAACTCCTTCTGCCTGCACCATTGGACCAACTCGATCTAAATTTACGAGTTGGATCAGAGAGCCCAAACAGAAAAGAGCTCCAAATTTAATAGACCTCTAGAATGTCTAGAATGTGTTTCATTTTCCATCTAAAACAAAAATATTTTTAGTCAGGTCTGATTCACTCTATTAAATTTTTATTGTAAGCGAAACTTGTTCTATTTATATTATAAGATATACACTAGCTAAATATATGAGTATTACCTAAAAGAAAAAAGAGACAACAGCTATAATTATTGTTAGGCAGTACCATTTGTTTTATTTTCCATATAAAACAAGCATACCTTTCGTCAGGTCCACTTCACTGTATTATTTTTACGTTGAACAGGAAACCCCTTCTGCTTGCACCATCAGACTAACTCGATCTAAATTTACGAGTTATATCTGAGGAAACAAACAGAAAACAGATTCAAATTTACTAGACCAGCAGAATGTGTTTTATTTTAAATCTAAAACACAAATAATTTTAGTCAGGTCTGATTCACTCTATTAAATTTTTATTGTAAGCGAAACTTGTTCTATTTATATTATAAGATATACACTAGCTAAATATATGAGTATTACCTAAAAGAAAAAAGAGACAACAGCTATAATTATTGTTAGGCAGTACCATTTGTTTTATTTTCCATATAAAACAAGCATACCTTTCGTCAGGTCCACTTCACTGTATTATTTTTACGTTGAACAGGAAACCCCTTCTGCTTGCACCATCAGACTAACTCGATCTAAATTTACGAGTTATATCTGAGGAAACAAACAGAAAACAGATCCAAATTTACTAGACCAGCAGAATGTGTTTTATTTTAAATCTAAAACACAAATAATTTTAGTCAGGTCTGATTCACTCTAACAAATTTTTATTGTAAGCGAAATTTGTTCTATCCATATCATAAGATATACACCAGCTAAATATACGAGTAATACCTAAAAGTGCAAAGAGAAAACAGCTCTAGTTATAGTAGGGCTATACCTATGAAACAAGAATACCTTTCGTCAGGTTCAATTCACAGTATTGTATTTACGTTGAACAGGAAACTCCTTCTGCTTGCACCTCCAAATTAACTAGACTTGTAGAATCTGTTTTATTTTCCATCTAAAACATACAAAATTTTCGTCAGGTCTGATTCACTCTATTAAATTTTTATTGTAAGCTGAATTTGTTCTATTTATATTATAAGATATACACCAGCTAAATATACGAGTATTACCTAAAAGAACAAAGAGAAAACATCTGTGATTATTGTATTGCTATACCATGTGTTTTATTTTCCATATAAAACAAGAATACCTTTCGTCAGGTCTAATTCACTGTATTATATTTACGTTAAACAGGAAACTTCTTCTGCTTGCACCGTTGGACCAGATCGATATAAATTTACGAGTTAAATCAGAGGGCACTTACAGAAAACAGCTCCAGATTTACTAGACCTGTAGAATGAGGTTTATTTTCCATCTAAAACAAAAATATTTTTAGTCAGGTCTGATTCACTCTATTAAATTTTTACTGTAAGTGAAACTTGTTCTATTTATATTATAAGATATACACTAGCTAAATATATGAGTACTACCTAAAAGAAAAAAGAGACAACAGCTATAATTATTGTTAGGCAGTACCATTTGTTTTATTTTCCATATAAAACAAGCATACCTTTCGTCAGGTCCACTTCACTGTATTATTTTTACGTTGAACAGGAAACTCCTTCTGCTTGCACCATCAGACTAACTCGATCTAAATTTACGAGTTAGATCTGAGGGAACAAACAGAAAACAGATCCAAATTTACTAGACCAGCAGAATGTGTTTTATTTTAAATCTAAAACATAAATAATTTTAGTCAGGTCTGATTCACTCTAACAAATTTTTATTGTAAGCGAAATTTGTTCTATCCATATCATAAGATATACACCAGCTAAATATACGAGTAATACCTAAAAGTGCAAAGAGAAAACAGCTCTAGTTATAGTAGGGCTATACCTATGAAACAAGAATACCTTTGGTCAGGTTCAATTCACAGTATTGTATTTACGTTGAACAGGAAACTCCTTCTGCTTGCACCTCCAAATTAACTAGACTTGTAGAATCTGTTTTATTTTCCATCTAAAACATACAAAATTTTCGTCAGGTCTGATTCACACTATTAAATTTTTATTGTAAGCTGAATTTGTTCTATTTATATTATAAGATATACACCAGCTAAATATACGAGTATTACCTAAAAGAACAAAGAGAAAACATCTGTGATTATTGTATTGCTATACCATTTGTTTTATTTTCCATATAAAACAAGAATACCTTTCGTCAGGTCTAATTCACTGTATTATATTTACGTTGAACAGGAAACTTCTTCTGCTTGCACCGTCTGACCAGATCGATATAAATTTACGAGTTAATCAGAGGGCACTTACAGAAAACAGCTCCAGATTTACTAGACCTGTAGAATGAGGTTTATTTTCCATCTAAAACAAAAATATTTTTAGTCAGGTCTGATTCACTCTATTAAATTTTTATTGTAAGCGAAACTTGTTTTATTTATATTATAAGATATACACTAGCTAAATATATGAGTATTACCTAAAAGAACAAAGAGACAACAGCTATAATTATTGTTAGGCAGTACCATTTGTTTTATTTTCCATATAAAACAAGCATACCTTTCGTCAGGTCCACTTCACTGTATTATTTTTACGTTGAACAGGAAACCCCTTCTGCTTGCACCATCAGACTAACTCGATCTAAATTTACGAGTTATATCTGAGGAAACAAACAGAAAACAGATCCAAATTTACTAGACCAGCAGAATGTGTTTTATTTTAAATCTAAAACACAAATAATTTTAGTCAGGTCTGATTCACTCTAACAAATTTTTATTGTAAGCGAAATTTGTTCTATCCATATCATAAGATATACACCAGCTAAATATACGAGTAATACCTAAAAGTGCAAAGAGAAAACAGCTCTAGTTATAGTAGGGCTATACCTATGAAACAAGAATACCTTTGGTCAGGTTCAATTCACAGTATTGTATTTACGTTGAACAGGAAACTCCTTCTGCTTGCACCTCCAAATTAACTAGACTTGTAGAATCTGTTTTATTTTCCATCTAAAACATACAAAATTTTCGTCAGGTCTGATTCACTCTATTAAATTTTTATTGTAAGCTGAATTTGTTCTATTTATATTATAAGATATACACCAGCTAAATATACGAGTATTACCTAAAAGAACAAAGAGAAAACATCTGTGATTATTGTATTGCTATACCATTTGTTTTATTTTCCATATAAAACAAGAATACCTTTCGTCAGGTCTAATTCACTGTATTATATTTACGTTGAACAGGAAACTTCTTCTGCTTGGACCGTCGGACCAGATCGATATAAATTTACGAGTTAAATCAGAGGGCACTTACAGAAAACAGCTCTAGATTTACTAGACCTGTAGAATGAGGTTTATTTTCCATCTAAAACAAAAATATTTTTAGTCAGGTCTGATTCACTCTATTAAATTTTTATTGTAAGCGAAACTTGTTCTATTTATATTATAAGATATACACTAGCTAAATATATGAGTACTACCTAAAATAAAAAAGAGACAACAGCTATAATTATTGTTAGGCAGTACCATTTGTTTTATTTTCCATATAAAACAAGCATACCTTTCGTCAGGTCCACTTCACTGTATTATTTTTACGTTGAACAGGAAACTCCTTCTGCTTGCACCACCAGACTAACTCGATCTAAATTTACGAGTTAGATCTGAGGGAACAAACAGAAAACAGATCCAAATTTACTAGACCAGCAGAATGTGTTTTATTTTAAATCTAAAACATAAATAATTATTTAGTCAGGTCTGATTCACTCTAACAAATTTTTATTGTAAGCGAAATTTGTTCTATCCATATCATAAGATATACACCAGCTAAATATACGAGTAATACCTAAAAGTGCAAAGAGAAAACAGCTCTAGTTATAGTAGGGCTATACCTATGAAACAAGAATACCTTTGGTCAGGTTCAATTCACAGTATTGTATTTACGTTGAACAGGAAACTCCTTCTGCTTGCACCTCCAAATTTACTAGACTTGTAGAATCTGTTTTATTTTCCATCTAAAACATACAAAATTTTCGTCAGGTCTGATTCACACTATTAAATTTTTATTGTAAGCTGAATTTGTTCTATTTATATTATAAGATATACACCAGCTAAATATACGAGTATTACCTAAAAGAACAAAGAGAAAACATCTGTGATTATTGTATTGCTATACCATTTGTTTTATTTTCCATATAAAACAAGAATACCTTTCGTCAGGTCTAATTCACTGTATTATATTTACGTTAAACAGGAAACTTCTTCTGCTTGCACCGTTGGACCAGATCGATATAAATTTACGAGTTAAATCAGAGGGCACTTACAGAAAACAGCTCCAGATTTACTAGACCTGTAGAATGAGGTTTATTTTCCATCTAAAACAAAAATATTTTTAGTCAGGTCTGATTCACTCTATTAAATTTTTACTGTAAGTGAAACTTGTTCTATTTATATTATAAGATATACACTAGCTAAATATATGAGTACTACCTAAAAGAAAAAAGAGACAACAGCTATAATTATTGTTAGGCAGTACCATTTGTTTTATTTTCCATATAAAACAAGCATACCTTTCGTCAGGTCCACTTCACTGTATTATTTTTACGTTGAACAGGAAACTCCTTCTGCTTGCACCATCAGACTAACTCGATCTAAATTTACGAGTTAGATCTGAGGGAACAAACAGAAAACAGATCCAAATTTACTAGACCAGCAGAATGTGTTTTATTTTAAATCTAAAACATAAATAATTTTAGTCAGGTCTGATTCACTCTAACAAATTTTTATTGTAAGCGAAATTTGTTCTATCCATATCATAAGATATACACCAGCTAAATATACGAGTAATACCTAAAAGTGCAAAGAGAAAACAGCTCTAGTTATAGTAGGGCTATACCTATGAAACAAGAATACCTTTGGTCAGGTTCAATTCACAGTATTGTATTTACGTTGAATAGGAAACTCCTTCTGCTTGCACCTCCAAATTTACTAGACTTGTAGAATCTGTTTTATTTTCCATCTAAAACATACAAAATTTTCGTCAGGTCTGATTCACACTATTAAATTTTTATTGTAAGCTGAATTTGTTCTATTTATATTATAAGATATACACCAGCTAAATATACGAGTATTACCTAAAAGAACAAAGAGAAAACATCTGTGATTATTGTATTGCTATACCATTTGTTTTATTTTCCATATAAAACAAGAATACCTTTCGTCAGGTCTAATTCACTGTATTATATTTACGTTGAACAGGAAACTTCTTCTGCTTGCACCGTCTGACCAGATCGATATAAATTTACGAGTTAATCAGAGGGCACTTACAGAAAACAGCTCCAGATTTACTAGACCTGTAGAATGAGGTTTATTTTCCATCTAAACCAAAAATATTTTTAGTCAGGTCTGATTCACTCTATTAAATTTTTATTGTAAGCGAAACTTGTTTTATTTATATTATAAGATATACACCAGCTAAATATATAAGTATTACCTAAAAGAACAAATAGACAACAGCTATAATTATTGTTAGGCAGTACCATTTGTTTTATTTTCCATATAAAACCAGCATACCTTTCGTCAGGTCCACTTCACTGTATTATTTTTACGTTGAACAGGAAACCCCTTCTGCTTGCACCATCAGACTAACTCGATCTAAATTTACGAGTTATATCTGAGGAAACAAACAGAAAACAGATCCAAATTTACTAGACCAGCAGAATGTGTTTTATTTTAAATCTAAAACACAAATAATTTTAGTCAGGTCTGATTCACTCTAACAAATTTTTATTGTAAGCGAAATTTGTTCTATCCATATCATAAGATATACACCAGCTAAATATACGAGTAATACCTAAAAGTGCAAAGAGAAAACAGCTCTAGTTATAGTAGGGCTATACCTATGAAACAAGAATACCTTTGGTCAGGTTCAATTCACAGTATTGTATTTACGTTGAACAGGAAACTCCTTCTGCTTGCACCTCCAAATTAACTAGACTTGTAGAATCTGTTTTATTTTCCATCTAAAACATACAAAATTTTCGTCAGGTCTGATTCACTCTATTAAATTTTTATTGTAAGCTGAATTTGTTCTATTTATATTATAAGATATACACCAGCTAAATATACGAGTATTACCTAAAAGAACAAAGAGAAAACATCTGTGATTATTGTATTGCTATACCATTTGTTTTATTTTCCATATAAAACAAGAATACCTTTCGTCAGGTCTAATTCACTGTATTATATTTACGTTGAACAGGAAACTTCTTCTGCTTGGACCGTCGGACCAGATCGATATAAATTTACGAGTTAAATCAGAGGGCACTTACAGAAAACAGCTCCAGATTTACTAGACCTGTAGAATGAGGTTTATTTTCCATCTAAAACAAAAATATTTTTAGTCAGGTCTGATTCACTCTATTAAATTTTTATTGTAAGCGAAACTTGTTCTATTTATATTATAAGATATACACTAGCTAAATATATGAGTACTACCTAAAATAAAAAAGAGACAACAGCTATAATTATTGTTAGGCAGTACCATTTGTTTTATTTTCCATATAAAACAAGCATACCTTTCGTCAGGTCCACTTCACTGTATTATTTTTACGTTGAACAGGAAACTCCTTCTGCTTGCACCATCAGACTAACTCGATCTAAATTTACGAGTTAGATCTGAGGGAACAAACAGAAAACAGATCCAAATTTACTAGACCAGCAGAATGTGTTTTATTTTAAATCTAAAACATAAATAATTATTTAGTCAGGTCTGATTCACTCTAACAAATTTTTATTGTAAGCGAAATTTGTTCTATCCATATCATAAGATATACACCAGCTAAATATACGAGTAATACCTAAAAGTGCAAAGAGAAAACAGCTCTAGTTATAGTAGGGCTATACCTATGAAACAAGAATACCTTTGGTCAGGTTCAATTCACAGTATTGTATTTACGTTGAACAGGAAACTCCTTCTGCTTGCACCTCCAAATTTACTAGACTTGTAGAATCTGTTTTATTTTCCATCTAAAACATACAAAATTTTCGTCAGGTCTGATTCACACTATTAAATTTTTATTGTAAGCTGAATTTGTTCTATTTATATTATAAGATATACACCAGCTAAATATACGAGTATTACCTAAAAGAACAAAGAGAAAACATCTGTGATTATTGTGTTGCTATACCATTTGTTTTATTTTCCATATAAAACAAGAATACCTTTCGTCAGGTCTAATTCACTGTATTATATTTACGTTGAACAGGAAACTTCTTCTGCTTGCACCGTCTGACCAGATCGATATAAATTTACGAGTTAATCAAGAGGGCACTTACAGAAAACAGCTCCAGATTTACTAGACCTGTAGAATGAGGTTTATTTTCCATCTAAAACAAAAATATTTTTAGTCAGGTCTGATTCACTCTATTAAATTTTTATTGTAAGCGAAACTTGTTTTATTTATATTATAAGATATACACCAGCTAAATATATAAGTATTACCTAAAAGAACAAATAGACAACAGCTATAATTATTGTTAGGCAGTACCATTTGTTTTATTTTCCATATAAAACAAGCATACCTTTCGTCAGGTCCACTTCACTGTATTATTTTTACGTTGAACAGGAAACTCCTTCTGCTTGCACCATCAGACTAACTCGATCTAAATTTACGAGTTATATCTGAGGAAACAAACAGAAAACAGATCCAAATTTACTAGACCAGCAGAATGTGTTTTATTTTAAATCTAAAACACAAATAATTTTAGTCAGGTCTGATTCACTCTAACAAATTTTTATTGTAAGCGAAATTTGTTCTATCCATATCATAAGATATACACCAGCTAAATATACGAGTAATACCTAAAAGTGCAAAGAGAAAACAGCTCTAGTTATAGTAGGGCTATACCTATGAAACAAGAATACCTTTGGTCAGGTTCAATTCACAGTATTGTATTTACGTTGAACAGGAAACTCCTTCTGCTTGCACCTCCAAATTAACTAGACTTGTAGAATCTGTTTTATTTTCCATCTAAAACATACAAAATTTTCGTCAGGTCTGATTCACTCTATTAAATTTTTATTGTAAGCTGAATTTGTTCTATTTATATTATAAGATATACACCAGCTAAATATACGAGTATTACCTAAAAGAACAAAGAGAAAACATCTGTGATTATTGTATTGCTATACCATTTGTTTTATTTTCCATATAAAACAAGAATACCTTTCGTCAGGTCTAATTCACTGTATTATATTTACGTTGAACAGGAAACTTCTTCTGCTTGGACCGTCGGACCAGATCGATATAAATTTACGAGTTAAATCAGAGGGCACTTACAGAAAACAGCTCCAGATTTACTAGACCTGTAGAATGAGGTTTATTTTCCATCTAAAACAAAAATATTTTTAGTCAGGTCTGATTCACTCTATTAAATTTTTATTGTAAGCGAAACTTGTTCTATTTATATTATAAGATATACACTAGCTAAATATATGAGTACTACCTAAAATAAAAAAGAGACAACAGCTATAATTATTGTTAGGCAGTACCATTTGTTTTATTTTCCATATAAAACAAGCATACCTTTCGTACGGTCCACTTCACTGTATTATTTTTACGTTGAACAGGAAACTCCTTCTGCTTGCACCATCAGACTAACTCGATCTAAATTTACGAGTTAGATCTGAGGGAACACACAGAAAACAGATCCAAATTTACTAGACCAGCAGAATGTGTTTTATTTTAAATCTAAAACATAAATAATTTTAGTCAGGTCTGATTCACTCTAACAAATTTTTATTGTAAGCGAAATTTGTTCTATCCATATCATAAGATATACACCAGCTAAATATACGAGTAATACCTAAAAGTGCAAAGAGAAAACAGCTCTAGTTATAGTAGGGCTATACCTATGAAACAAGAATACCTTTGGTCAGGTTCAATTCACAGTATTGTATTTACGTTGAACAGGAAACTCCTTCTGCTTGCACCTCCAAATTTACTAGACTTGTAGAATCTGTTTTATTTTCCATCTAAAACATACAAAATTTTCGTCAGGTCTGATTCACTCTATTAAATTTTTATTGTAAGCTGAATTTGTTCTATTTATAAGATATACACCAGCTAAATATACGAGTATTACCTAAAAGAACAAAGAGAAAACATCTGTGATTATTGTATTGCTATACCATTTGTTTTATTTTCCATATAAAACAAGAATACCTTTCGTCAGGTCTAATTCACTGTATTATATTTACGTTGAACAGGAAACTTCTTCTGCTTGGACCGTCGGACCAGATCGATATAAATTTACGAGTTAAATCAGAGGGCACTTACAGAAAACAGCTCCAGATTTACTAGACCTGTAGAATGAGGTTTATTTTCCATCTAAAACAAAAATATTTTTAGTCAGGTCTGATTCACTCTATTAAATTTTTATTGTAAGCGAAACTTGTTCTATTTATATTATAAGATATACACTAGCTAAATAT
>CAKJVB030000142.1:23039-33426 GCA_918026665.1 Diabrotica balteata | reverse complement strand
CAAAACCCCAGGACCAGATGATATGTACGCAGAAACAATCAAGTTACTTAATGAAAAAACCCTAGACATTATTGTCAAGCTCTTTAATGACATCTACGATACGGGCCAGATTCCAAAAGATTGGCTTCGATCTACATTTATCGCCCTACCAAAAACACCACGTGCGAACTTCTGCAAAAACCACCGACTAATAAGCCTAATAAGTCACTTTTTAAAACTTTTCCTGAGAATACTTCACACTAGATTGTTTAAGAAATGTGAAGAGGACAGTGGATGGAGTCAGTTTGGTTTCAAAAATGGACTTTACACGAGAGAAGCGATCTTTAGTATGCAAACATTAATACAGAATAGATTAAATCAAAGAAAGGATGTTTTTGTCTGTTTCGTCGATTACGAGAAAGCATTCGATAATGTAAAACACGAATTGATGATAAAATACCTACAAGAGTTGGGATTGGATGCCAAGGATATGAGAATTATCGCCAATCTGTATTGAAACCAGACAGCAACAGTACGTCTTCAAAACTTCTACGAAACAGAAGACTTCTCTATTAAAAAAGGAGTATTGATCATTTTGCTTCCATTCCAAGTAATTGTTTCGTCTTAAATCTTGTTTTCTACTTACAATTATATTCTCTTTTTTTGTATTCAGAACCATTCTATACATTTCGCAGTATTGCATTGTGCAATAAATCAAAATTTGCAGCCCTCTCAATTGTTCGCAAAGAGTAATGTACCGTCTGTATATCTGAGATTACTTACTATTGTTTCGTTAACTGTTATGTCTTTATTGATCTCTTTTGGTGTCTCTATAAAGATCTCTTTTAAGCACATGTTACTAAGTAATAGAATTAGGACACATTCTTGTTGTACTCCTGTAGGTATATATTTGGATTTTTTGTTGGTCTACTCGTATTATGGCTTTCTGACATCTCGGATAAATTGTTGGGTAGGGTATCATGACAACGTTGTTGTTCATAATGTTGGTAGTCTATTAATATGTGCTTGATGCTTAAAGAATGCTTACACAATTTCCGCCGAAAAGGGTTAATGTTTATAAAGAAGTTAGAATGTTTTATTCTTGAGTGTCCTAAGCGTAGTCTAATTAGCACTTTTTGTAGGCGGCGATTGTCAGTTCTTGGGCACCAAGGTATTATGCCGCTTTTGATAGATAGCAGTTTAGAATGAGATTGGCACTACTCTCGTTTCCATAAACATAACAATTTCGACAAGCCATGATTTTAAGCCACATGGTGACTTAAGAGACGAATTTGTAATGGTTATGGATAACCGTTATAAGTGAAGTCGGCACTAAAAGAAAAAGGAGGGCAATTTAAAGTTTGGATTTAATTTTTTTCTATGAGGTTTGGAATGTATATATATATCGTCTAAATGCCGCTCTATCATAAACCGACTAAATCGGAGATTTGCTGGCAAATCATGTGGTAAAAGATTCTGTAATGTAGTAAACGATAAGGATACAGATTTTTCTGTCTGTATAATTTTTAATACAGTAGATTTACTTATACCAGTGTCTTCAGAAACAAGCCTTTTACTGGTTTCTGGATCTTCTGCAAACACATTCATCCTCTATATCCGCATCAATTACTCCCGGTTTTCCAGCATTCCTGTTTTTGGGATGAAATAATCCTGTTGCGCCTAATCTGTCGAACAATGATATAATAGTTTTATGGTTTGGTTGCCTTCTATTGGGATAAAGTTCGACATAGCGTTGAGCTGCTTTACGAAAACAGAACTTTTCCTAGGCATACAAACAGATCATATCGCTCATTTCTACATTAAAAATTCACTATGACCTGGCATTTTACCTTTATTTTGAGTGGTTTCTAAAAAAAACTTACAAGCACTTTGAAAAATAATGACTCTCACTGCACTTCATAACTAATAATAATAAATAAAATTGTACTTACGCCTCTGCCATTAGGTTCACAGCATACCTAGCCTATTTTGCGAAAAATTAAATACGGACATGGGTCTCATTAAAAAAATACATTTATTTCGAAAACGGAGCACTTTTTTCATTTAAAACAAGAATACTTTTTTATGTAGAATTAAATGTTGTTTCATGTTGTTTTTTTCTAGAATGTTTGTAGAGAGCGGATAAAAAAATTATGGCCCACATTAATGAACCAATGTTATAGTAGATGGCGCCACCCAGTGTCAATGCTTAAACATGATACAAATATAAACAGATAAGATACCGCGCATGTAGGCGTGGCTTATGCATGACATTTGTGACGTCAGCTTGTGCTAAATTTCGCCATATTGTGTTTTGACGTTTATGTAAATTTACGGTTCATAGCCAATATTTAGTAAATTAATATTATAAAAGTGTTACAAGGCTTTAAATTTTTCCCGATATGAGGTGTGCAGTGTATGGTTGTGCCGTTGACAATATGTGCAAGAGTTTTGTACCCGGTACAGCATTTTATAGCTTTCCAAAAGACAAGGAAATGCAAGCTGTTTGGAAACATTTGTGTAAACGCCAGGATAATTTTAATATTAAATTTGCTCGTGTTTGCTCTAAGCACTTTGTTGAAAGTGATTATCAACGCAATTTAAAACATGAATTGCTGGGGTATATACCAGCAAAACATCGTTCTTTAAAAAAAGACGCTGTTCCGTCAATAAATTTATACAAAACAAGTAAACAGAACGAGAAGGCGAATTTTGATAGAATGAACCGACAACATAAAAGACAACAAAAAAGACTTGTGGATGATTTATTAAATAGGTATGTGATATTTATTATAGTGAAGTGGTAAATAATCATGTCTAATGATTTCATTACTAATTATTTGTTTTTGTAGAGCGGAACTTTGTAACAATAGTGGAAACACTTTTGATGATGGTGCGGAGGCTGGTACTTCTTGTTTTATCCCCGAGAATGCTGTTTTGGAAGAATTACCTACTCATCGAAGTATTGGGTTAGTTTGTAGTTAAAAATACCTAACTAATAGCACAGATTATATACTATCTTAACTAGTCTATGATTTTTTATATCTAGAATATATGGTCCTGTAATCTTTAACTCTCACTTTTTTTAAGGGTTAATACTGAAGAAGATAATCGGGACAAAATAATACTTGGTCTTCAAGAAAAGATTGCAGTTTTGGAAAAGCGCCAAGAACTTATTGGAAACCTTTTTAGTGAGCAGCACCTAAAAAAATTAGAAAATTCAAAAACTCGCCTTAAATGGAAAGTTGAGGACATATCTAAAGCAATAGTTATCTATTCTGCTGGTCCAAGAGCATATAGGTTAGTTCATTATTGAAATGCAAACAAATGACACTCATATTTTTCTTAATCTTACAGATTGCTTTTAAAAAAAGGATACCCGTTTCCTGCAGTTTCTTCTCTTCGATCTTGGCTAAAAAAAGTACAAATTGCTCCTGGCATATTAAAAAATGTGTTCAGTTTAATGAAATTCTCTGACATGAGCTCATTAGATAAGGTTGGTAGATTAATTTACATTTTTTACAAAAATTTTTCATATTTTATGTTACTTATGTTGTTTTGCTATTTATACATATGGTTTTTTTGCAAATATTTAAAACATAATATTTTTAGGTGTGTGTGTTATCATTTGACGAGATGAAAATCAAAAAAGCCTACCTTTATGACAAAGCGAACGATGAAACCTTGAAGCCATATTCTTATGTACAAGTGGTAATGCTAAGAGGACTATTTAAAAGTTGGAAACAACCTGTTTTCTATGATTTCGACTTTCAGCTTTCGAAAGAAAAATTGTTTAAAATCATAGAGTTTGCTGAATCGTCAAGTAAATATTTTATGATAATTATTTTTATACCTATTCTATGATTATTATTAGTTGAACTATTTAAAATGTAAGGCTATTTGTAATTATACATATTTTATTGTTACTGAATGTGATTATCTGTCAAAACTCTCAAAACACCTAATTTTTAGGTTTTTCAGTGGTAGCTATTGTAAGTGATTTAGGTGGTGGAAACAGAGCACTTTATAAAGAGTTAAATATTAATCATACGAACACCTTCTTTAAGAATCCTGCAAATAATCACAATATCTATGTGATGGCTGATGTACCCCACCTTGTAAAATTACTTCGAAATCACTTCGTAGATCAGGGATTTATTTAAAATGGCGATTCTGAGATAAATAAAACAATTATTGAAGAGGTTATTGATGTAACTGGTACTTCAGACCTAAAAATTACACATAAAATATCAAAGGAGTCTCTTAACATTCAAGGCACTGGAAGACAAAAAGTAAAATTAGCAACTAAGCTATTTTCCCACACCATTTCCAAGGCAATTTTAAGATGTGGAACAATGGGGTTATTGAAACAAGCAAACTGGCTTGAATGTGGAAAATTTTTTAAATTAGTACGTATATATTTTTTTTGTTATCTCTAAATTAAATACTTTTATGTAAATAAAACGATGGTATAAATAATAATTTTAGGTAAATGATTGGTTTGATGTTATGAATGTCAGAGAGTATTCGAGTGACTCCAGAGAGCGAACAAAAGCTTATGGATTAGCTTCAAATATCCAAGATGGTATCATTACCAAAATGACAGACACAGTGGAAAATCTCCGGGTTAAAGGAAAGAAATGCTTGCTTCCATTCCAAAAAGGTGAAATAAAAATACATTAAGATTATTTATTAATTCTCATGACACCTATGTTTATTTCAGGCATTATTATGACTATCCATTCATTAAAACTTCTATTTGAAGATATGAAAACTAGATTTTCCACCAAATATATATTGACATATAGGTTAAATCAGGATGTATTGGAAAACTTCTTTGGAGCTATAAGAGCCAAAGGAGGACTTCATGATCATCCAGATGCATTACAATTTAAATACCGTCTACGATCCTATATTCTTGGAAGAAATGAAGGTTCTCTTTCCAGCTTCGGAAATGTCGAAGAAGATGAAACTCCCAACATACCTGTGGATAGTGCAAATTTATGTGGAAAATATTTTTCTTCAATTCAAAATAAGACTATTACCGATTCAGAGGCACCTACTAATATGTATGATAGTGAACTCAGTGATATCGAATATGACGGCTTAGAACATTTGGCAGGTTATATATGTCACAAGCTGAAGGATATAGATTCATCTTTAACTTTATCCAGTTCAAATGAGTTTACCTGGATTTCTCATTTAAGTGAAGGTGGTCTTTCAAAACCTACTCCTCAAATGATGGAATATCTCGAAAAACTAGAGAAAATTTTTAATTCTGTGAATAAAGATAAATTATTTATTTCTACACAATATTTAAAAAAATTATTAGATGAGAGTTCTTCAGTGTTATGCTCTAATCAGACAAAAACCCTATTTTTTAGATCCAGGATGTTTTTTCGTATTAGACAATTAAATAAAGATTTACATAATTTTACTTTGTCTAGAAAAAGAAAAATGGCAAAAATTGTACATTAAAGATGTTTAAGAATTAAATTCAGTCTTTCATTTTACCCAGAACCTACCGACCTATTGATCAATATATATATATATATATATATTATATATATATATATATATATATATATATATATATATATATATATATATATAACCTTAAATTCACGTAGTAAATAAAACATATAGTAAATTATATTAGAATTTCAACAGTTCGTTTCATCCGCAAGCATGAATAAATTTTGCAAATTTAGCACAAGGTGACGTCATGCGCGTAAGTGTACGAGTTTAGTGCGTGGCAATATCATATCTGGTATCCTTATATCATGATGCTTAAACTAATATCATTTTTACATTAGACATAACAAAATAATAATATGATACCAAATTTCAATTAAATAATTAAATCGGTTAAATAGTTTTCAATAAAATCTCTAAAATGATATAAAAGAATATTAACGAATCACCATGTACAACGAAAGCTAGCAACATTTTGCCCAAGCAATTTAGACTTAAACGCTTTATTCTGATGTCATCTATTAGCCAGTAGCTAATGTCCAATTAATTGTATACATGTATACCTGTTATAAAGGATTTTTAAATAAAACTTTTGTGATTCGTGGTATACAGCCAACTACATTCATTTCATTTTCCTTGTGGACTTTTCCTCCATCCAGCTTTAATTTAGAATTTGGCTGAATCCAAGCTTTTAGTTTGGACATGAACATATAAACAAATTTACGAAGTCACGAGCTACGCAATAAAATTACACTGTAAATGCACTTTTAAAATTTGCCTCAATTCACAGGGTTACAATGTTTGATGCGAATACCATAAATTTAATGAAACTGATGTTAATTTCAGAGATTGATACAGATAGACCAGACTTTTACCTGAGCAAAAAGCTTGAGCAACACTTGGATTTTGGGAAAACCCATGATACTGCAAATTATTACTATTTAAATGGGAATAAGCCACAATTAAAGATTAATATACGTATATTGACGTTTCAATTTCCACTTCGGAAATCGTTCTCAAAATACAAACATTAGTAAATTAAACAAATTTTGTTGTTTTGTTACTTAGTGAAAAATTCTTCTAACAATTAATTTTATCTGACTCATTTATATTGACAAATCAGACATACATTATACATTTTAAAGTCGACAACTTTAAAAAAAGATCGCATTCACAAGGTATTTTATAAATGCAATTCTTTGTCCTTTCTTGTTCATTGTTAGGTTTGGTTTTGGACAAAATAGATCTCAACGTGTTTGTTGTTTTGAATGTTGTTAAAATGTTGAAATTATTACGAAAAATCAAAGAGACGGCTGTAATTCTGCTAGATGAGACCAATTGTGTCGCAAATTAATCGGCAGAATGTAGTAGGATCTGGTTACCCATATTGAAAGAGAAAGTTATTAAAAAGAAAACACCAGTATTTAGTAAGTCAGTAATATATGGAGGATACATTATTTATGTTTTTTTAAATAACAAAACATATAAATCAGAATTTGGTGTTTATTGAAAGTAAACTAAATACACGACCAAATACTTACCATGTCGGGATAGTATTATGAGGTTTTTTCCTGGTTTTTTCCTAATAATTTACTATGGAATCACTAACAGAAGAATTTTACTATCACGGCATGTTTTTAAAGACGAATTACATGTTATGATTTTTTCTTGATATTTTCAAGTTAAAGTTGATTTCATGTAATCGAATGAACTATCTTATAAGTAAAGTCGTCCCAAGAGCGCAACTCAATAATATTGGCAATATCATTTTAAAGTCTTCTATTTTAAAATGTATAATGTATGTCTGAATTGTCAATATAAATGAGTCAGATAAATTGAAATGTTTAAGAATTTTTCGCTAAGTAACAAAAACAAAATTTGTGTAATTTATTAATATTTGTATTTTGAGAACGATTTTCGAAGTGAAAATAGAAACGTCAATAAACGTATTTAACCTATAATTGTGGCTTATTCCCATTTATATAGTAATGACTTTAAATGTCACAAGAAAATAGCTTTAAAACAATACTACAAATTATGTTTAGGTATGTATTATTTTGTTTGTATATTAGGATTATTAATTGTTTACAAGTTTACTTAAAACCTTGTATTGCAATAGCAAGGACGCCTAAAAAAATTCGAAGAAATGGTTTATTACTCGGGGAATTTAAATAAATAATTTCGAGAAAAGGTTTGACACGTTCGGAAGATATTAGCATTATGCACTTTTTTTATAAAAAGATGCAGATATATTAAATTTCTCGTAAAGATATAAAATTTATGCAAAAAGTGGAAGATATGCAACAAATTTACAAGGAAAAAAAATTCCTGCAGCTGGCCGGTATACCATGTATCACAAAAAATAGGTTTAACTCTTTGTAAGTTAGGTATATTTTAAAAAACCCTTAAAATGGCTACATCAAGTAACAAACGTTTTTCGGATATAATAATTCCATCATAGGTTAATAAGCAGGTTTAATATGCCTGAGCCACCAAAATATTAGCGTAAAACTATTTACAGTAATTAAGTTACCAAATAATGTGCATATTGTTAAAAATGAAAGATGTTTAATATTTTATTAGATTTTACTTCAGGCAACATATAACCATGCCTTACGTGAGTACCAGCGTCCGTAGGGTAGACCTCTTCAAACGGACTTCAGCTGGTAACTTCAGTTATGTTAGCTTAGGTTAACTTAACCGAAGTTACCAACTGAAGTCCTTTGAAGAGGTCTACCCTTCGGAAGCTGGTACTCATGTAAGACATAGTTATATGTTGCCTAAAGTAAAATCTAATAAAATATGTAAGAATCTATGTATGAAAAGTATGAGCACCCAATCCCCAGAAGACACACAAAAGTACAAATAGAAAAACAGAGAAGTAAAACAAAGAAGGGCAGAAGAAAAGAATGAAGAATGGGAAGAAACATGCGCACAAATTGATCAATACATACGAGGAACAAGGAATTCGGAATCCTGGAAAATACTGAAATCTTCGAAAAAAGAAAAAATAACAAGGAAAAGGTGCAAATACAATACATATCAGAAAACGAGTGGGAAGATTACTCACTACATAAAGAACTACTCACAGAAAACCGCCCAGATTTCGTAGAGACAGACACAGAACATGAACAACTACAAAATTAGAATGAAGAACTGATTAAGATAACATTAATCAAGTAAAGAATGCCATAAATACTTTAAAGAACAAAAAATCAGGGGGACCAGGAGGAATAGTTAACGAACTAATTAAGTACAGAACGGACAAACTACACAGAATTATACGACGAAATGTTCAGTAACGCTATAAACCTGAACGAAATTCCAGATGAATGGTCCAAAGCATATATAACCTCGATACATAAAAAGGAGATAAGAAGAAATGCGGGAACTACAGAGACATCAATGCGATAGCATGTATGGGCAGTTTATATAAACTAAAACGAAAAATACTTAAAGAAAAACTGGAAAAAGTTATCTCAATAAAATCGGAGAAGATCAGGCGGGGTTCACGGCAGGAAGATCTTGCATAGACCACATATATACACTCCAAACATTAATTAAAAAAAATGGCAAAAAATATACCAGTACACATGGCATTCATAGATTTAAAAAAGGCATATGACACGGTTCCCAGAAAACAACCATGGAACACGATGAAGGAAATCGGAATAACTCAGATATTAACAAAAGCCGTAAAAACATTTACAACAACAACAAGATAAGAATTAAAACCGGCAATAAATACTCCAACGACTTTAAGACCACAAAAGGCCTATTGCAGGGATGCTCTACATCTCCGACACTGTTCAGAATATTCCTCGAACAAATACTAAACCATGGAAAAGGAAATGTGAAGGGATGGGAATACCAATCCGGGACAACTTCTTGTACACATTAAGCTTTGCAGGTGACCAAGTGGTAACGGTTTAAGATGAAGAAGATTTGTGCTATATGCTTCGGAAATTAAAAAGGAATACACAAAAAATAGACTGAAAATAAACCTAGGATAGACCGAATATATAACAACAGAACAAAAACCAGTGAGAAACTTGAAAATGTACGATAATAGGGAAATTAACGGCACTGAAAAATTCAAATATTTAGGATTCATACTCTCAAAAAATGGAGTCACCGAGCAAGAGATAACCAACAGATTAGCACAGACAAGAACATGTATTAAACAAATGAACTGTGTACTGTGGGATAGACATATTATCAGAAATACAAAGAAGAGAATTTATAACACCTTGGTACGCAGCATAATGACCTGTGAACGAGAACTTGGGTAATAAATAAACGAAACAGGTCCAAAATCACAGCAACTGAAATGGAGTTCATGAGAAGAAGCTGCAGAGTGACAAAAATAGATCGCATCAGAAATGAGGAGATAAAACCGAAGAATGGTAGTAGAACAAGACATACTCGGCTACATCAAAGAAAAACGTTTAATTTTTTATGGACATGTAAGAAGAAAATATCGTTCAAGGTGCCTAGCAAAGATTTCTGATTGGAGCCCAATAGGAAGGAGGAAAAGAGATAAACTCCGAAGATCATGGAGGGATGAAGTGGACAAGGCCATGGAAAGACGAGACCTTAGAGATGAAGACTGGCAGAACAGAAAGGACTGGAGACGTTGGATGAAAGAGGAAGACAGCGATAGCTGTAAAAATCCTTATATAGATAGACAGATAGATAGATAGATAGATGATAGATAAAATAGATTAGATAGATAGATAGATAGATAGTTAGATAGATAGATAGATAATAAAGGTATATGATTTAAAAACCCAATCGGGCTATATCACAATAACAAAACGTTTGCAGAATCCATGTTCTATCATTAGTGTCCTAAAAAGCATATAACCACTTTAATTAAAAGAACGTGAAATTTAAATTTTGACCAAGATTAATACAAAATGTGATTAATACT
>CAKJVB030000142.1:3517-22539 GCA_918026665.1 Diabrotica balteata | reverse complement strand
AGTATGATTCATTTTCTTTTTCCTATATTTGTCTTCATTGTTATTTAAACTTTTGTTCTTCTCTATGATTTTCTTAATGCGGTCATCTTGGTATTTCTTTAAATCTTCCTTTATCTGTTTTCTTATGGTTTTATTCAGTTCGGTATACTCCACTGTATTTCTTTTGTTATCATTCAGTAGTTGTCGTCGTTTTTTTAGCATATCTTTAGATTTAGCGCTAATTTTTTGTTGTTTTCGCTTTTGTTTATTAGAAATCTTCAGGCCTGCTTCTAGTAGTTCTGTTGTTATTTTATCGTTTAATTCGTCTAGTTGCATACCCTCTAGCTGTAATATGTCACTTCTTTTTAGCTGGTTTAATTATTGTTCTTTGCGTTCTTTAAGAAGTTCTGTATCTATCTCTTTTTTAGATGGTTTAAATTTTTGTCTGTCTGTTGTGGAGTTAATTTTGATTTTGGCTCTAACAATTCTGTGATCACTTCCTATAGAAATCATGTTTATGACCGTAACGTCTTGTACTATGCTCTTTTCTTTGGATAGGATGTAATCAATCTCATTTTTTGTTAAACCATTAGGCGCGACCCACGTCCATTTTCTCTGTGGTTTTTTATTGAAAAAGGTATTCATCGCATATAGACCGTTCGTTTCCATATAGTTCATTAATGTTTCTCTCTTTCGTTTCGTGTTCCATATCCAAAGTTGCCGATTTTATTTTCTGATTCTTCTAGTTTTCTCCCTAATTTAGCATTGAAGTCGCCATAATGATTGTGTAGGTGCTTTTGTATTTGTTCACTGTTTGTGTCAATGATTCGTAGAATATATCCACTTTTTCATCCGTATGTGATGATGTAGGTAGGGGCGTAAATTTGTATGATCTTTAAGCTTATATTTTTATTATGTCCATTATTAGAGCCGCAATCCTTTCTGAAATTCCAATATATTGTCTAATCTTATGGACATGCTGATTAGAAATAAGAAAACCGACACCAGCTAATGATTCTCCTTCAGTTGTCAGGTATTCATCGCATATAGACCGTTCGTTTCCATATAGTTCATTAATGTTTCTCCTCTTTCGTTTCGTGTTCCATATCCAAAGTTGCCGATTTTATTTTCTGATTCTTCTAGTTTTCTCCCTAATTTAGCATTGAAGTCGCCTATAATGATTGTGTAGGTGCTTTTGTATTTGTTCACTGTTTGTGTCAATGATTCGTAGAATATATCCACTTTTTCATCCGTATGTGATGATGTAGGTAGGGGCGTAAATTTGTATGATCTTTAAGCTTATATTTTTATTTATGTCCATTATTAGAGCCGCAATCCTTTCTGAAATTCCAATATATTGTCTAATCTTATGGACATGCTGATTAGAAATAAGAAAACCGACACCAGCTAATGATTCTCCTTCAGTTCCTTTATAGTATAGTACATTCCCGGATTCCAACTTCATACAGGCTTCCCCTTTTCTTTTTATCTCACTTAATCCTAATATATCCCATTTCATCTTTTTTACTTCTTCTTCCAGTTCGGCTAGCTTTTCGTCTCTCATCAGTGATCTGACATTATAAGTCGCAATATCCAGTTTCGTTGCTTGTTTTCGTTTTTTCTGGCAATCTTCTAAAACCCAGGGATTTTTAGCACCCTCTGCTCTTTCCTCGATCCTACCATTGCCTTGGAAGGTGACTCCGGAGCTGCTGGGGACTGAGGGCCAATTCTTACGTGTATCTGTAATAAGACGGGGTAGATTGGCCGTAAACTCACCACGCTGGCCAGACGGGTTGGTAAGTGTGTTTCAGCCGCCCACTCTGGGAACAGACGCTGTTTGCAGCCGCCCACTCTGGGTTAGACACTGCTGTTGTCGCAGTATCACAGCCGCTTAACTCATCATGTGAGTAACGCCTGTGAGTATCTGGAATTAAGCCTACAGAATTTTTACTTCCCATAGCCTTAATCCAGTAATGACATTACTGCTGCCTAATGTCATATCCTCAGTTGATCCGCGGGTACTTATTTGGCAATGCCTTATTCGTACATGTCCTGCATATCTGCAGGAACTTTCCCTATCAGCCATATGGGACGTGCCGTGTCGAGGTTGAGGACATCCCCGCCCAGTCTGTCTTCCGTGAAGTACAGAAGAACCCCTACTCAGTTCAGAGCTCCTCCTCCACGAAAGCTATGACTGACACGGGGATGGATGTCGACAATTAAATGCACACATGCTAAGCAATGTCAGAGAAGAATTTCAAAATAGATTGTACTATTGTATGGAAGTGAATTGCAGTAATTTTAAAACAAATATTGTAAACATTTGTGGCAGTGAAATATTCATTCTAAAAGTTTGTAATAAAATTGTTAAAAAAATATATATTTTTTTTTCAATCCAGGTTTCTGGCTTTTGTATCTATTTTTGTCATAAACTAGTCACTTCAAACATCATGTGTTATACATTTCTGATATCAGTACAAAGATGAGAATCCAAATATTCAATAAAAAGGGAAAGTAATTTAATCATGGATCATGGATCATGGGATCATACCGGGGGTGAGAGGGTGCATTTCTCAGCAATCTTAAAAATGTTATACTGTCTTTCGCTTCAAATATTAAGTGACGTGTTTTTGCGTTTATCCTAAAAATTAGAAGTTCAAAAGTTATTTAAGGATAGTTTTATCTGAAAAGCACTGTATATTAATTCCATCTTTTGTATTACTACTATTTTGTTTGCAATGTTAACTATAATATTATTTGTGAAAAATGGAATCGTATAATTCGAGGCAATTAAAACATCGATTTAGGTTGATTTATATTGGAAACAAAATTTATTTCACAAACTAATTTATAAATTATATTATTAATGATAACAATAGATCAATTTAATATAAATACTGCCACCATAGAAGTCCTACATTATAATTATAAATAGCTAACTGACAATGAACAATATTACGAAATTTTTTGCTAATAAAAAGATAAAATAAAACGTGGGTAAACTAAATATCATGTTTGTGCCCTTTGTAATATTAGATTTGATTTTTTCGGAATCGAATTTGGTGGTTAAAAAAGGTTGTTATTGCTCGTTTTTTGCCATACAATACATGTTTATTCTTCATTGGCGCATATATGGGTAATGGTCTCAATTTATTTTTAAAGAAAAAAATAGCACTTAACTAAGATTTTTTAAAATTAGAAATTGTTTTTAAATCATCCGTTTAATTTTCGACAAAAAATCATTTATCTTTATTTTTACATATATGACGCAGTTTTTATACAAAATAAAAAAAAATAAAACATTTAAGCGCGTATTTTTCATTCTGTAACAAAATACTTTATGCTGTGGCACGCCAATGTAACAAAACGTGTAGAAATGAAACACAAAATGTGTGGGATGATGGAAAAGATAACATAATTTAAAGCTGGCTAGCAGAAGGTGCTAGAGAGTGACTACTTGGCACTCAAAGGAGAATTCGGCCAATTTGCATGCCCTACAGAGACCGTAGAATTAGAAAATGAATGACAAGTTAGTAAAAAAAAATCTATAGGTATATAACTAAGATAAACAAAAACGATTATAGAAGTTGCTCCAAAAATGTGAGTGGGCGCCAGGAAAGTATTTACATAAACTTTCCAAGGTATCTTGTAAAGCTAGTTGCTGAAATAGAAAAGGATCTAGGTATGAATTGAAATATTTAGTTTTCACCAGAACTTTAATCCCTAGCCAAATATTTACAATCTAAATTTATCTTATATACCCACCACCAATTATGTACAGCTAATCTAGTTATATACAAAAAAAAATAACCTGGTTACACACAACTGATCCTTGATAATCGGATTTTGAATTTGATTGAAAGACAATTGATCTGAATTTACAAATAGTAAGATAAAGAAAAGATTTTAATGGTTTAGCAAGTAATAAGAACACTATCTTGACGAGATAAATGTCCAAACGTTTAACTATATATTGATAATAAAATCTAAAAAAAAGATAACTCTCTGAATAAATGTGTACACACAAAATCATACAAATTAGTTAAATGGGAGGATTTAAGACCTCTACCTCTAGTTGCCAATTAGTCCTAAAATGTTATTCAATAAATTATTAAAAGAAATTACGGCTCTTATTATTAAATGAAACAGTGGAAGTTAAATATACAAAAAAAAAATATACAAAAATATTATTAAATTGGTAAATATGACCTAATAACTTAATAGTGTTCCACACCCTAAAAGGGGGAGGTCGTTCCGTCTGGTTCCCTGAAGTGGTCCGGGAATAGTTTAAGAGTAGTCTGGACCTCTAAACGAACAGCTATGAGTGAAACAACAGGTCAGGAACCGGGTGTAACCTGACTAGGTTCTAACTTAATTTTCTTCTTTAAAATAAAAATATTCCAACCAAAAACAAAACCAATTTTTCCCCAACTTCTGTTCGACTTCCCCAAAAAGGTAGGCTAAAAAAAACATTTGTTTTAGAGATCTTTCTTATTATTGAGACAGAGTACGGAAAAACACAAGGTCTATGAACCTTGAAAGGTTTTATAAAGGTTACTTATGAAGTGAAGGCAAAAACTTAATGGCTTTGTAGATAAAGTGGCCGTCGTATGGTTTGACAATTATTTCAAGTAAAATGGATTAATTATATCGACAATTTTAATGAAAAGCATGATATGATACGAATATATTTTATAATATGGAGAGCGGTATAAGAGAGAATATTTTTAACGATACTCCTAATAGCAATTTTTCGGTTTAGATGTTGAATATTTCTTTATGAAATAATGGAAAAAAGTTCAGATAAATATATCGAATTGAAACGTGACAATACAGGATCTCAAAATGGCTAATGAGTTTTTTATTTCCGTTTTATTGATAATTTTATAAACTTACCAGATCAAGGTGGCTTTAAAACAAAACAGGACACTTATAAAAAAAACCCCAAACTAAATCTCTCTACTATTTCTTCATAAATAAAAACTTTTAACTTCAAGAAAAAAAAACCTTCTATAAGCCGCCCCTCTCTCCTACCTTTAAACTTCGAGTGTCTTTTACGAACGTCGAAACAGAAGTGAGGTCGGAATCGCCTGCTTTGAGCCAGCTAAACTATGGTTCCCAATTTGGACGTTTGGTGTCGTGGTTTAATACCAACTTAAATCTTAAAATTCAGAAAGTCATTAAGAGGATTGGGATTTTAGAATTTTTTCACAAATGTTTCCGAAATATTAAAGTAACGTTCTCGTTACAATTCAATAAATACATTTTACAGAACTATCTAACACAGAGATCATACAAAACAGATATCATACAGGACGTAACAGTAATAAATACGGCGTCAGTAAATAGCGATAATCGAATGGTTATAGTCAAATTAGAGATAAAACATAATAAAAATAGAAATAAATTTACAAAAACTTGGAATATAGACACAGATAAACTAAAATCTAATACAGAACAATATAAAAGTGTCATAAAGTCTATATAAAGAATACTAGTGTCAAAGGTAAAACTAATATCATTTTTATATACTAAATAATAGCAAGATACGAAATTTCACTTACATCCGTTGAATAATTACTAAAACTGTTATAAAAATTTTTTAATAAATCATGAAATATTAATAAAAATATTTTATTTTGATGTCAGCTATCACTCATTAGCTAATGTCTAATTAATTATGGCACACTCTGTATAAATAAAAAATATAGTCGTTTATCAATAACTAATGATAGTTTTTTAAGTGTTCACAAAAAAGTTACCTTGAACCTTTTATAATTCTAGTTTTATTTATAATTGGGTACGGTTTGAAATACACAAAATTTGTCAGTTAACCTGTATTCTAATAATTTCACATTGAATAATTTAAAAGCCATAGAGTTCTGGGAATGCTTTTCGCTTTATATCCTTTGTAGCAAATGTGTTTGAACTACTATTTCCACCTTGTTAAACATTAAGTTTATTTCCACAAAAGTGTTTAACTGGTATTAAGTTGGTAGTGCTTTACATTTTTAAGTGTTAATGTTTTAATAAATATTACAATAGTCTTCTTAGAAAAACATACAGCGATATGAATTTTTTGCAGCAAAGTTATTTTGATATTCGTAGCTATTTTTGAGTATAGTTGCTATTTAACAGTAGAGCAGTAGAGCAGAGTTTTTGTTCCAGTTTTCTGTTTGGCATTGCCTACGTTTCTTTTTGATTGTTTTGCTGTACCCTTTGGATTTGTATCCGTTGATGTTGTCCTGCCCTTAGTTATAATCTTAGCTGCAATTCTTCTGCAGTAGAAAATTATGACAAGATATTTAACTGCCAGTTACTTTCTTATAAAGAACCCAAGCAAAAATTCCTGCCACATCTAAAATATTAAAAAAAAACTTAAAACGGACATCTTATTGAAGCTCATTTATTGTATTCTGTATTGTTATTTGATCTACTGCGCTACTCCATATTTTGTGTGTATTATCCATATTTTAAGAGAAAGTCCTACATTCAGCAGTTTGCTAGTATATGTTATTTATTGAGAGATTTTTTAAATGCAAATTTTCCAAATCGATAAATGAGACTTGATTGATTCATAGAGTGGCCAGCTGGTTGTCTGAATCTTTACCCGTTAGACTTTTTATTTGGAGATAATTTAAATAAATGTTTACATTAGGCGACCAACATGTGTGCTGCCTTTAAAACAAATTTTTGCCAAACATTGAATATAGTTTCAACGCAAAGTTATGGAGTTTAGGAAAACGATCCTTGGAGACTAACTTCCAAAAGGTACCAATGTATTTATTTTTCTTTGCTTGAAAAAACGAATTAGAATGTAGTTCTCACAGCTCTAATTAGTATTCTGCTGATTACTTCTGGATGTTGACTGCCATTGGATTGTTAACAAGCTCAAGATCGGGATTTAGTTCTTCAAATTCTGAAAATCGTTCATTAAATTCTCTTTTTATTTCTGTAAGAAATTTTGCAAACCTCGGGAAATCGATGGTTTCTTCTTAGTTTATTTCGAAACACGCAGGAAAATGTGTGAGCTCGTTTATTTTTATGCAGTTCTCGAAAAGATTAAGTTTTTTGCTAAATAGCTCAATTAGACCAACAAACTGTGATATTGTTATTATTTATTCCTTATTTTTTTTTTTTGGAGTTATATGTTTAATGTGTTCAAGTGAGAGGTAATGTTTGTTAGAAATGCCAGTTCATGAAGAAATGTTTTGTTCGTAAGCTTTGTTATAAATATGTTCGTATTAATAACAATATCCGTTTTTAAAATCAGTAAAATCTGTTTTCTTAAAGAAAAAAAAATTACTCAACCAGAGTATCTCTGAATGTAGGGAAACGTCCTTATATTCAGTATTTAATTCCTCCAAGAAAGAGATAAATTTTCTGTGTCGCTATTTATTATCTGCACTATAGTTTTCATGATGGATAATTCAATGAAATATAACACAGTAAACACCATTTTTCCGCAAAAGTCCAGCCAATCCTATTATGCAGCGTCACTAACTGCTTCAAATATATTTAAACCTTGGTCCAGTCTTTCATGTGGTACAGTTTTAGAAGTTCCTCAGTTACACAAAAATGTTCACTTGTAGCGTTTACGCTACTGACTAGTCCAATTTAAACCCCTCAAGAAATTTTTATTACCCGCCTACGATCGATTTATAAATCGACATTCCTTTCCCACGCGCTGTTATCGCTTTGAAAGGAGGATCGATTTTGTGCGGAAGCGAAGCGGTTAGTTTTGGTCAGAACTCGTTAAGGCAGCCACGCCAACCGGTGAAATTGTTCACCTTCAAAGTGACGGAATTGGAACAGAAAAATAATTTGGGGAAGAATAAATTAATTTATAAATAAAATACATATCTTAATAATAATAATTATAAGTAAAATAATAAAATCAATATTCATTTATGAGTTCCACATAAAAAGGAAGAGTTTTTTTTGTTGGCGTGCTGCAGTTCCATGTAAGTAAATCATTTCATACGTATTATCTCCTTATCATATAATCAAATTTATCATTGTATTTAGTATTTCTTTAAAGATTTATTTTTGAGTTCCGAAATAATTTAAATATAAAATTTCCTTGATTTACTTGCAAAGAACAGAAGGTCATTTTTTTTATATAGTCAAACTTAAATTCCGATCTATTTCATATCTTATCATTAAGTTTTTTTTGGGTTCCCTTTTATCTAACTTTTTTTTGGTGGAATACAAAAAGTTCTACAAATGTGGGACAGCCTTCTGTATTCTGCGCATGTTTATTTCATGGCGCAAGCTTGCCATGCCTACGAAAGTAACTTCATAAATTTGACATGATGTTTACTTAACCTAATACCTAATGTTTTGATGTTTTGTTTTGGTGCAGTCAATCCATGCTGCTACACCTATTGAATTGTATTTATTAAATTAAATAATCATTTTAGATTCCGTCACGTGAAAATATTAATTTCACTTCACTTGAGGATATTCTCTACAGAATATTCCCTCAAGGACTCAAGTAACTGAATCCTTAAACTAGTTAGCAACTTTATGTAACCCGTGGATTTTGCTGTCACCCAGAGACCAGTGACTGGTTGTGGTTTTGTGACCAGGATTTGTCTTTACAGCCATAAACTGATGTAGCCGCGCCAAGAGGAGTTTTTCCTATGGACTTATAGTGCTGTAAAGATAAGTTGTTTAACTATTTGACCTTTTGTATTACGTATTACTTTATATTTACTGTTAACTGATCATATGCATATGATAAGGTGAATACCTTTGTGATAATTTAATTTTTGATAATCTAATTTTAAAATATTGGGGAGAAGAGAATACATTACATGTTTTTATTGGGTTTTTAAATAGAATATACAGAGTCTGACCAAACTCACTTTTTTTTGCTATAATATTTTTTTTAATACAATACATTGGATATGATACAATTTAATATTGGGAAAGGGAAATAAATTTAATGTTTTTTTTTTTAAATATGATATAATGAGTATGGAACAACTCATTTTTTGGATGTAATATAATATAATTGTAATAGATTTATCAAGTTTGATATCTTTACAATATTGTCAGTAGTACCTCATTTTAGTAGAACTAATTTAAATTTAAATGACTACCTTTTTGTTTTAAGACTTTGGCTACCCTACGGACTATTCTAGGTTACTAATATTTTAAACTTTATTTAGCCAGTGGTAGTGACTATTCGTTTGTTGAGGGGCTATTAGGTCCCATTGTATCTGTAAACCATCCACTACCACTGTTATTTGGCTTTGCATTATATGTAAATTGTTTATACACATATACCTATATACTTTTTTTATAAATATATTTATTGTTACTATTTTGAGTTTTATTTCAGTTCTACTAACCAGTATATAACATAGCAAAACAAGATTATTATTTAGTATTTTTTGTATTTCAGAGTATTATCTCCAGATTCATTTGTTACTTCAAAATCTCAACTATCGTTGAGTTGGCGCCCTTCTTTTCTCTTCCTATTGTTCTCTTTCTATAAATTTATTCCCAGTGACCTTCTTCAGTTGTATCACGTTTGATATTACCAGGTCTCATTTCTTTCTTGTCTCATTATCTCTTGTTATTGTTGTTTATATCTTTAAAGCCACAATCCAGTGCATTGAAGCTAGCCCGAACACTCACTTGAGATTTAGTGTCTCTTTGGCCATTTAAATTTGTTCCTCTGAGCTTAGCCCTATTTTTAGTATTTTCATCACCTCTCTTCCAGTTCTTCTGGAATTTGGAAGTCCTACACTTCCAAAAACCCAATACTCCCGGAGTATTGAGCGTTTCAATTGGCTAGACCCAACGTGTGGCTTCTTTTCCACTTCTGCTTTAAAAAAAAAATATATATATATCTCCTTTAATTTTTGATTTTGATCTTGGGTTGTTGTGGATTTCACTGGTTGTGCTTTTAGATTTTCATTTTAACGTTTAGTTTTGTTTTTCAATTTTTTTTTTTTTTGACATTACCTTATATCTATATCTTAAATTGACTTGTTTTGCTATATACTGTGTAGACTGAATAAATTGCTTTGTTTTTGATTGATTAAATAACAATTTTAGATTAATAATAAATTAATTAAAAATTTAAATAACTAAAGTTAACTATTTCACATATTTTACAAGTCCGGAGTAGTCAATAAGTTGAGTCACTACCTTGAAATAACAGTTTTGAAATTTTAGGTTCCTTAGGGTGTTGTAGCAGTATATGTCATTGGATTTCATAACTGGACCAAAACAATTAAACATTACTGGTATAGGTATCCCTTCAGAATATTATTTTAAGGACAGAGAGTAAGTTAAACTTTGCCTACTTTTACGCATTCTCTTGTATATTTCTGTTGTGTAATATGTCTGCGTTCAAGGTAGAGCATCTGTTAGCTCCTGAATTAGAGTATGAGTTGAGAGTCCGTCACTTAAACGATCCATCTTTGACAACGGTGGAAAGGAAAAGGGTAGTGTTGCGTGGTGCATTGAAGCAAACTTCATCCAATCGGAGTTTCGCTGTTCTGTCAGCTTCCCATCTTAATTTTAAGGATGAGATTGCTGAAATAGAGGTTACTCTTGCAGATCTGGTGGTCAAAATTAATTCTTTTGTTGGTTCTTCTAGTGATACTGCCTATGCTCGTTATACTTCTCGGTTAGGTCATGTTGCAGCTAGAATCCATCTATTAGAAGCTACAACAGAGGAAGAGGAGGAAGTGAAGAGGTCTCTTAATTTCAGGGTTTTGATTCTGGAAGGTGAACTTGATGGTAAAGTGATTCCACAGGCACAGTCAACTCCTCATGATGCTAGTGTTCCAGTCAACTCGTTTCCTTTTGTTAAGTCTGCTCCTATTCATAAATGGGGTGTGCATTTTTCAGGTCAAGATAACGAAAACGTTGTTAGTTTCTTAGAGAAGGTAGAATGTCTGCGTATAGCACGTGGTAACAGCGAGGAAGAGTGTTACTCTTCTGCTGCTGATTTATTTAAAGATTCAGCTTTTACTTGGTACCTCAATAACCGCGGTAGTTTTGCTTCTTGGCAAGAGTTAGTTGCCAAACTCAGATCAGATTTTCTTCCATATAACTATGAGGATAATCTCCTTGACGAAATCAAGTCTCGTAAACAAGCTCCACAGGAGAAAGTTACAATTTTTATTAACGAGATTGTTAGTATGTGTAAACGTCTGGAGACTCCTCTTTCTGAACCTCATATTGTCAGGATTATTAAGAAAAACTTGTTGCCATCGTACCATTCTAGTCTGGCACTTACAGATATTCCCTCGATTGCTGATCTTACTGAAAAATGTAAGAAGCTGGAAGAAGTTTTGTCATGGTCTTCTGACAGCGTGTCTAGAGCTTCTATTCATCAGAATTTCAGAAATAATGACTCATCCTATTCTGGTAGGCCTAATTATTCTCGGTCTGGTAATGTCGCTTCTTTCAATTCGAAGCTTACCTGTTGGAATTGTCGTCAGTCAGGACATGGTTATTATGAATGTTCTGAACCTAGAATTCGGTTTTGTTATGGATGTGGACGTCAAGGTGTACGCAAATTTGAATGCCAATTCTGTTCGGGAAACGACAGAAGGGGTGGGTTGGCCCTGGCTCCTACTCCTCGTCAAAATACAGGGAATACAAACACTGTCCAAACTCCTCAAAACCAAGGAACCAGTTTCTCGAGTCTGGATGCCCAAGCTTCCACAAGCCAAACA
The DNA here is from genome assembly GCA_918026665.1 of Diabrotica balteata. NCBI lineage: Eukaryota > Metazoa > Arthropoda > Insecta > Coleoptera > Chrysomelidae > Diabrotica > Diabrotica balteata. The sequence continues at coordinate 10,855 of CAKJVB030000142.1, read as the reverse complement.
TCTCACCCTCCACCGAAAGACAAAAGACCACAGAACGGCAAATACCAACCGAAGAGAGGACAACGTTAGTTGAGCACGAGCACCGTAATTCTTCTGTAGTTTCTTCGTGTAATCCCTTGTCTTCGTTTGTTGACTTAGATATAAACTCATTGTTGGTTCGAAAAAACAGGGATAATCGTCCATATCTTGAAATATCTATCTTAGGACATTCTTGTTTAGCTTTACTGGACACAGGTTCCAATATCTCTATTTTAGGGTCTCTCGGTATGGAATTTCTCCAGAATTCCAATGTAAATATAGGAATAGATCAAAGTTTGCAAGTGACTACAGCTGATGGTCAAGTTCAACCAATTTTAGGTCAATTCACTACTGAGATTTGTGTTAGTTTTTGTAAAAGAATGGTTACATTCTTTGTCATTCCGTCAGTTAAGAATTCAGTCATCCTAGGTATGGATTTTCTGAAAACTTTTAATAGTGAGTTAAATTTTCCTGAATTTTTCTTATCTGTTTCTTCATTTAATATCTCTTGTGTCAATGCGGTTAAAGATATGAGTCGCCTTAATGCTCATGAATTAGAAAAGTTAAATAATGTCATCAAATCATTCTCTTCTATATCTTCGAAAAATAAGTTGGGTAGAACTCATCTCATCGAACATCACATTGATGTGGGTTCGTCCAAGCCCTTCAGGCAATATCAATATCCCTTGCCTCAAGCCTGGCATGAAAGCCTAGTAAAGGAGGTAGATGAAATGCTTAAGTTAGGTATTATTGAGCCCAGTACTTCTTCTTTTTGTAGTCCTTTGTGGCTGACAAAAAAGAAAGATGGGACTTTTCGTGTCTGTTTTGACGGACGTAAACTTAACAGTATAACTATGAACAGAGATGCGTATCCTATACCTCGTATAGATATCATCCTGAGTAAGTTACAGAATGCTAAATTCATTTCATCTATTGACTTGAAGAAGGCGTTTTTACAGATTCCTCTCAGCGAAGAGAGTAAAAAGCTCACTGCCTTTGCGGTCAATGGAAAAGGATTGTACCAATTCACTACAATGCCTTTTGGTCTTGTGTCTGCTCCACAGACTATGTGTCGGTTAATGGATTTGGTAATTGGTCCTGCTTTAGATCCATTTTGCCAATACTATCTTGATGACATTCTTGTCATTACTCCCGATTTCGAAACTCATATCTCTGTATTGCAGCAGTTGTTTCAGCGTTTAAAAGACGCAAATTTGACTATTAACTTAGATAAAAGTAGCTTTTGTCGTGAGTCTATTAAGTTTTTAGGATATGTTGTAGATTCTCAGGGTCTTCGTACTGATCCCGATAAGGTATCAGCTATTCGTGATTTTCCTGTGCCTAAAAATACCACTCAGGTCCGTCGATTGTTAGGAATGGTGGGTTATTATAAGAAGTTTGTTAAATCTTATTCTACCTTGTTGTCTCCTATCACAGATTTACTTCAAAATCGAAAAAAGGGACAAAATATTGTGTGGACTCCTGAGGCTAATGAAGCTTTCATTAAAATCAAGGAGGCTCTCACAAATTCTCCTGTTATGGTAGCCCCAGATTTTACTAAGCCTTTTTATCTGATGACAGATTGTTCAAACACAGCATCTGGTGGGGTACTCTATCAAATTATTGATGGAGAAGAACACCCTATAGCCTACACCAGCAAGAAATTAAATAAAGCCCAGAAAAATTATACTACAACTGAAAAAGAGTTGTTAGCTATAATTACGGGTATTGAACATTTTAGATATTTTCTTGAAGGTCGTTCGTTTACGGTCATAACTGACCATAGCAGTTTGGTGTGGTTACAAAGTATGAAGAACCCATCTCCTCGTTTGGCTAGGTGGATTTTAAAATTGGCACAATACGATTATAAAATTGTTCATCGTAAAGCTTCAGGTGTAGTAGTCGCTGATGCACTCTCTAGAACTTTCGATATTAATTTGTTAGACTTATCTTCCTTACAACCAGATGACTGGTATCGAAAAATGTTGTATGATGTACAGAATGTACCAGGTAAATTTCCTGATTTTAAAGTTGAACATGGTGTTTTGTATAAACATGTCTTAAGTTCCATGGATGCCCTTACTGGAATGTCGGATTGGAAGATAGTCGTTCCAACTCCTAATAGAGCAGAGGTTTTGGCCACTTTTCATGACCATCCTACTGCAGCTCATTTTGGTTTTTACAAAACTCTCCGTCGTATATCGGAACTCTATTACTGGCCGAAGATGCGTCAAACTGTACGTAGCTATATCGCTAAATGCAAAATCTGTGCTACATGCAAACCGACAAATCTTCCCCAACCAGGTTTAATGGGTAGTTATCGACGGATTGATTTTCCATTTCAACTGATATCTTTAGATCTCATTGGTCCGTACCCTAGGTCCTATAAAGGTTCCCAATATGCTTTAGTAGTTGTTGATTATTTTACTAAATTTCCTTTGGTCCATACCATGTCGAAGGCAACTACTTCTTCTATTATTAAATATCTCGAGAATGAGGTTTTCTTAATTTATGGTGTTCCCCAGATCGTGTCTTGCGATAATGGACCTCAGTTCACAGCTAAGGCTTTTCGCGATCTCATGGCTAAATACAATGTCCAAAAGATCTGGTACAATGCGAACTATCATCCACAAGTCAACCATACCGAAAGAGTGAACAAATCAATCGTGACCGCTTTACGATCTTATTCTTTTCCTGATCAGAGAGCTTGGGATACTCATATCCACTCTATAGTACAAGCGATCAGGACTTCTTCTCACGAAATAACCAAATGTCCTCCATCTTATTTGATGTTTGGTCGTCATGTCCCTCTTTCTGGTGATTATTTTGGTAAGATTTCAGAGAATGCCAATAACTTTCCCACTATATCAGATAAATTACACCGTTTAGAAGATATTCAGCATCTTCCTGATATTTATGTGGATGTTCGCAAACGGTTGAAAGCATCTTATGCTAGAAATAAATGCCAGTATGAACTGAGAAAGCGAGCCTTATCTTTCAGAGTTGGAGATTCTGTTTTAAAGAGGAACTTTGTCAAATCTGATAAAGTGAACTTTCAATCGGCCAAGTTATGTCAAAAGTACATACCTTGCACAGTTATTAAGGTGATTTCTCCTTTAATTTATGAGTTGAAGGAAACTTCCACTGGCAGGAAACTAGGAAGGTTTCATGTCAAAGACTTACTGGAGGATAAGACAGTAGGTCCACATAACTTGTCAGATAATTCGGATTCTTCATCTTCAGATGAAGATTAACTGGTCCCTTATCACTTCTGTTCCAGTTTGGTTTTTAAGATCTGTTTATCAATTTTGTTTACCTGAAAAAAAATCATAAGATGTTGTGCTATTTTGCCTTCTATTTTTTTTTTATCTTATCTTAATGTTGGTTATTATCTTAGTTTATGGACTTGTTAATTTTGTTGTTTGTTTTCTCTTAAAAGTCCAACTGCATATCATAGGAGTACAGGATGGATATATGGGAATTTCCCCATCTTGAGTTCTGAGTTGAATAGATATTTACAGGGATAATTAGGAAAACATTCCAAATATTTTCTTTATTAGTGTTGTATAGTTTTGTGGATCATGACCATAAAGCTTATGCATTCACATTCACTTACTGTGTCGGTGTTTTAGCGTGGGTTCAGGATTGATCACCCTGGATGTGTGCCCTCACTTGGCTCAGAAATATATCAATACATATTAATTGTTCCTTGAGTGTCTCTTAGGTTGAAATTAGAATGTGTCACTTAGAATTGGATCAGTCTGATATTCAGCAGTAAGTCTGTTTAACTTAGTTTGTTATCTCCTATGTTATTACCTTCTTAACGTATTTGAGTTTTAACATATATTATTGTATACTGTTTGTTTACCTGTCTCTCTACTAGTGATATGGATTGGTAGATGTGAGTTATCTTTATCTGTATCTTAATTGAGTTTATCTTTACCTTTATGGAGTTTATCTCATACCTGTAATGGAGTTTATCTTGTACCTTGACTGAGTTTATCTCGTACCTTTACCTTAATTGGTTTATCTTGTACCTTTACCTTAAGTTAGTTATCTTTACCTTTACCTGGATAAGGTTATTTCTTATCTATATCTTGATTATAGAGTCCTGAAAATCTGTCCTTTACTGTTCTTGTCGTGAATAAAGAATTGGACCACGTCTATAGTACAGTTTAGGTATTACAGTTAGGATCTCTTTTATCTTTCCTTCTACCAAGTGTATAGCTAGTAGAAGTGAGTGTTGTGCATATCCTCTACCATGAGTAGATCTGGACTTGCAATTATCTGTTACCTTTTGTGCATATCCTTTACTATGAGTTGGGATTGCAGTTATCTTACTTACCTTTTTTTAGCATACCCTATACCATGAGTATAGTGGGCTTGCTAGTATCTAGGCTTACTTGTGCCTTTACCGATTGTGTGTTTCCCTACCGCTGCAAAATCAAGTAGGTGTATTGAATTATCTTTTACCTTGTTGTTGATATCCCGAACCATATATATGTTTAGGTTTGTAGTTTCAACTAGTCCTAAGTAATTAGGCCCTCATTGAACTCTATGGTGACGAATAGAATCTGGTCGCTCTAGTATCAACGTTGGGTAAAGTTCATAGGACTTTGTTTGAATTTCGTTGTTATGAATGGTTCTTGGAGATATTGTGTTAGGGGTTGTTAATACACACCTATAATGTAGTTTTAACGAATGGTTGTCTTTACCAATACTTGAGAATGTAGATAAGTAGTGTTAAAAGTTAACTTGATCTGTAAGGTTATAGAATTAAACTTAAAATATATTTTTTTTATCTTTGGTTTATACTAAATTAACATACATTATCTTATTAAAAAAAAATGTATGACTTCGTCTCATATTCTTCGTTCCATATTTTTATTTCGTCCTTGATTTTGTTCCAATTCCTGAGCAAATGGTTGACTGGTGAGGAAAATGTTCAATTTTAACGTATCAACGTTCATTGTCGACCCAGCGTTAGATCGCTCTGCCACAAAAAAAAAAAAGTTCCTTTTTTTTTGTTGGAGATGAGGGAGAATGTAGCGTTTACGCTACTGACTAGTCCAATTTAAACCCCTCAAGAAATTTTTATTACCCGCCTACGATCGATATATAAATCGACATTCCTTTCCCCACGCGCTGTTATCGCTTTGAAAGGAGGATCGATTTTGTGCGGAAGCGAAGCGGTTAGTTTTGGTCAGAACTCGTTAAGGCAGCCACGCCAACCGGTGAAATTGTTCACCTTCAAAGTGACGGAATTGGAACAGAAAAATAATTTGGGGAAGAATAAATTAATTTATAAATAAAATACATATCTTAATAATAATAATAAGTAAAATAATAAAATCAATATTCATTTATGAGTTCCACATAAAAAGGAAGAGTTTTTTTGTTGGCGTGCTGCAGTTCCATGTAAGTAAATCATTTCATACGTATTATCTCCTTATCATATAATCAAATTTATCATTGTATTTAGTATTTCTTTAAAGATTTATTTTTGAGTTCCGAAATAATTTAAATATAAAATTTCCTTGATTTACTTGCAAAGAACAGAAGGTCATTTTTTTTATATAGTCAAACTTAAATTCCGATCTATTTCATATCTTATCATTAAGTTTTTTTTGGGTTCCCTTTTATCTAACTTTTTTTTGGTGGAATATAAAAAGGTTCTACAAATGTGGGACAGCCTTCTGTATTCTGCGCATGTTTATTTCATGGCGCAAGCTTGCCATGCCTACGAAAGTAACTTCATAAATTTGACATGATGTTTACTTAACCTAATACCTAATGTTTTGATGTTTTGTTTTGGTGCAGTCAATCCATGCTGCTACACCTATTGAATTGTATTTATTAAATTAAATAATCATTTTAGATTCCGTCACGTGAAAATATTAATTTCACTTCACTTGAGGATATTCTCTACAGAATATTCCCTCAAGGACTCAAGTAACTGAATCCTTAAACTAGTTAGCAACTTTATGTAACCGTGGATTTTGCTGTCACCCAGAGACCAGTGACTGGTTGTGGTTTTGTGACCAGGATTTGTCTTTACAGCCATAAACTGATGTAGCCGCGCCAAGAGGAGTTTTTTCCTATGGACTTATAGTGCTGTAAAGATAAGTTGTTTAACTATTTGACCTTTTGTATTACGTATTACTTTATATTTACTGTTAACTGATCATATGCATATGATAAGGTGAATACCTTTGTGATAATTTAATTTTTGATAATCTAATTTTAAAATATTGGGGAGAAGAGAATACATTACATGTTTTTATTGGGTTTTTAAATAGAATATACAGAGTCTGACCAAACTCACTTTTTTTTGCTATAATATTTTTTTTAATACAATACATTGGATATGATACAATTTAATATTGGGAAAGGGAAATAAATTTAATGTTTTTTTTTTAAATATGATATAATGAGTATGGAACAACTCATTTTTTGGATGTAATATAATATAATTGTAATAGATTTATCAAGTTTGATATCTTTACAATATTGTCATTAGTACCTCATTTTAGTAGAACTAATTTAAATTTAAATGACTACCTTTTTGTTTTAAGACTTTGGCTACCCTACGGACTATTCTAGGTTACTAATATTTTAAACTTTATTTAGCCAGTGGTAGTGACTATTCGTTTGTTGAGGGGCTATTAGGTCCCATTGTATCTGTAAACCATCCACTACCACTGTTATTTGGCTTTGCATTATATGTAAATTGTTTATACACATATACCTATATACTTTTTTTATAAATATATTTATTGTTACTATTTTGAGTTTTATTTCAGTTCTACTAACCAGTATATAACATAGCAAAACAAGATTATTATTTAGTATTTTTTGTATTTCAGAGTATTATCTCCAGATTCATTTGTTACTTCAAAATCTCAACTATCGTTGAGTTGGCGCCCTTCTTTTCTCTTCCTATTGTTCTCTTTCTATAAATTTATTCCCAGTGACCTTCTTCAGTTGTATCACGTTTGATATTACCAGGTCTCATTTCTTTCTTGTCTCATTATCTCTTGTTATTGTTGTTTATATCTTTAAAGCCACAATCCAGTGCATTGAAGCTAGCCCGAACACTCACTTGAGATTTAGTGTCTCTTTGGCCATTTAAATTTGTTCCTCTGAGCTTAGCCCTATTTTTAGTATTTTCATCACCTCTCTTCCAGTTCTTCTGGAATTTGGAAGTCCTACACTTCCAAAAACCCAATACTCCCGGAGTATTGAGCGTTTCACACTGATGCATCTAACAAAAATTAATAGCTGATTTTTGTCAGTAATATTTACAGATTCGTCCAGGGA
>CAKJVB030000141.1:14503-23475 GCA_918026665.1 Diabrotica balteata | reverse complement strand
TCGAGATAATAATTGTTTGGCATGGTTTTGTTATTTTATTTAGTTCACTATTTAAACCTTAGTAAACACAAGGTGGTTGCAGTTTAACTCTTGACATAAATTTTTGGCAATATTTTAAAAAAGATTGTTTTTGAAGTTATACTTCTATACGCGGCTCGACGTTGGAAATTTGTACGGGAGTGAATATGTGAAACCATTACATATGTAAGATATGAGTAAGGGACAGACAGAAGATATATTTTTTCTCTCTTTCTCTCTCGAGAATCAAAATTTTCTTTTTGTGGTATATATATATATATATATATATATATTTATTATTGTATATATATATATATTGAAAGTAAAAGATTGCATTTCATTTCGATAGGAACTCCACCATAGCCCGACACGTGTTTCGGGTTATTCAACCCATCGTCAGGAGCTCTTGTGGAAGTTCAACCGAAATGAAATGCAGTCTAGTAGTTGGCCATTATAACTAAAATAATAACCAGGGTACGCTAGCAGCGACATCTATATGAAATAACGAGAAGTCGAGAGACCTCTCTGATAGCAAATTAGGTGAACCGCAAATTCAAAGCCTCTTGCTAGAGGCTTTCAACGACGCTAGAAGTACATTTTTACTTCGACATGCATCTACGATTCACCTTTGAAAATTACCATCTTTTTTCTCTTTACGTAGAGAAAGACGTTTAAATGAAAGTAAAAGATTGCATTTCATTTCGATAGGAACTCCACCATAGCCCGACACGTGTTTCGGGTTATTCAACCCATCGTCAGGAGCTCTTGTGGAAGTTCAACCGAAATGAAATGCAGTCTAGTAGTTGGCCATTATAACTAAAATAATAGCCAGGGTACGCTAGCAGCGACATCTATATGAAATAACGAGAAGTCGAGAGACCTCTCTGATAGCAAATTAGGTGAACCGCAAATTCAAAGCCTCTTGCTAGAGGCTTTCAACGACGCTAGAAGTACATTTTTACTTCGACATGCATCTACGATTCACCTTTGAAAATTACCATCTTTTTTCTCTTTACGTAGAGAAAGACGTTTAAATGAAAGTAAAAGATTGCATTTCATTTCGATCGGAACTCCACCATAGCCCGACACGTGTTTCGGGTTATTCAACCCATCGTCAGGAGCTCTTGTGGAAGTTCAACCGAAATGAAATGCAGTCTAGTAGTTGGCCATTCACTAATTTGCTATCAGAGAGGTCTCTCGACTTCTCGTTATTTCATATAGATGTCGCTGCTAGCGTACCCTGGTTATTATTTTAGTTATAATGGCCAACTACTAGACTGCATTTCATTTCGGTTGAACTTCCACAAGAGCTCCTGACGATGGGTTGAATAACCCGAAACACGTGTCGGGCTATGGTGGAGTTCCGATCGAAATGAAATGCAATCTTTTACTTTCATTTAAACGTCTTTCTCTACGTAAAGAGGAAAAAAGATGGTAATTTTCAAAGGTGAATCGTAGATGCATGTCGAAGTAAAAATGTACTTCTAGCGTCGTTGAAAGCCTCTGGCAAGAGGCTTTGAATTTGCGGTTCACCTAATTTGCTATCAGAGAGGTCTCTCGACTTCTCGTTATTTCATATAGATGTCGCTGCTAGCGTACCCTGGTTATTATTTTAGTTATAATGGCCAACTACTAGACTGCATTTCATTTCGGTTGAACTTCCACAAGAGCTCCTGACGATGGGTTGAATAACCCGAAACACGTGTCGGGCTATGGTGGAGTTCCTATCGAAATGAAATGCAATCTTTTACTTTCATTTAAACGTCTTTCTCTACGTAAAGAGTGAAAAAAGATGGTAATTTTCAAAGGTGAATCGTAGATGCATGTCGAAGTAAAAATGTACTTCTAGCGTCGTTGAAAGCCTCTAGCAAGAGGCTTTGAATTTGCGGTTCACCTAATTTGCTATCAGAGAGGTCTCTCGACTTCTCGTTATTTCATATATATATATATATATATATATAATATATATATATATATATATATATATATATATGTGCTAAATTTTAAAATAAAATGAAAATTTATAGCATAATCCGAGTTGTTGGTTTTTTATTTTTATCTTTGTACAGTAAGTTTGTATGTTTGCAGTTTTTATTTATTGAGTTAATGCCTCGACAACTATGATCATTGGAATGGTACAGTCAGGTACCTAGTGTGGTATGTGTGTGTGTAGAGTAATTGTCTTGATACTTAGCAAAGTCGACGTCATTGTCTTTGCTAAGAGACGCTAATTGTATCCGAACGTCTGCGGTCCCTCTGGTGAGTACCGATCGCACAAGGATAGAAATTATTTTCATTCATTAATTTTTAATAAACGAAAATTTTCACCCAGGTGAGATTCGAACTCACGACCTTTAGGTTTAAAGGTAGGCGCTCTTACCACTGAGCCACAGAGGGGGTATGTTCGCAGCTTTAAATACTTAGGAATATTGCATTTTAATTTGTATTGTATTATTATATTGAATTATGTTGCAGTGTATATTATAGTAATTTTTATAATAATAACAAAATAAACAATGAATTTTACTGCAGAATATGTGTAAAAAATGTTTTTGCATTCAAGTCCTTTTATACATATATGAAAATAAAAATATATATTTTCAATAAAATATTGATACAATCCTTCATTTATTATACTCCTATTACAGGTCAAATGTTTATATACAGCAAACGATGCACCATATATACCCTTTTTCAAAGTAAAACACTTGCACGTCACTATTTATAGAAAGTGGCGCCACTTGTATTTAAATTTCCAGAACATCAACCTTAGAGTTAAAATTTTCCTAACACAGCTAATAATACGAAACCCATACGGAACTACTCAATCCTTTATAGGCGTCAACATGCTGTAATAATCAGAAAATCTGAAAATTTTATAATTATATTGATTAAATAACCAAAAACATTTGTTATTATTAATAATATAAATTTTATGAAATAACTCTTTAAGTCGTCAAAAAACTGTCAAACTTAAAAGACGCTTTTTGAACTTTCTTACAAATTTTTAGAGATTTAAACAGTATTAAATACAGTTCCGTAGTAGTATTCATAGAAATTAGACGTACAATAATTTACAATTAATATTGTGCTTTAAATTGTGAAATTTGTGGCGTTGGCTAACAACAATATCGTTTATTGAACTACCTACCGTATGAGTGTTAATAGCAGGGGGAGACCCCCTGACCCCAAAAAACCCTCAAAACCAGGTATGTCTGGAAATATATTCGATAATCAAAGTGATGCCAGAAATGGATCTTTCTGTAAGTACTCCAAGACCAATAAATTTGATGAATAATGCAAATACAACCCTTCTGAATGAAACACAACAAAAAGTTACACAACAGGTAACGCAAGCATTTTTATTCAATAGTAATGATCTAGGCCCATATCATGTATATATCGAGAATAGCTCTACTGAGTTTAGAGGTAAACTTAATCCTTTAAAGATTGGTGAAATTATTTTATCTAACTTTCCTGAAGCAGACAATATGATTTCAAGTATAGACGGCATTGGCCGAAATAGAATTAGAGTCAAATGTAAAGATTATAAAACTTCTAACAACCTCATTAAAAACAAAACTCTAGAAATATTTCGTTTAAATAATTTAGATCTGTATATTCCAAAATTTATTTTACACAGACAAGGAGTTATTAGGGATATAGACACAGATTTGTCAGAAGAGTATATTAAGAATAGAATTAAACAGTATGATAGTCATTGCATATTTGAAATTGCAAACGTTAAAAGAATTACACGTAAAGTAGAAAAATTTGTTAATGAGGAAAAAATTGTCGAATATGTCCCTACTAAGTCTTGTATTGTGACCTTTAAATCGCAAACTTTACCTAAATATATAGTCATCAATAAGGTTATTAAAGAAGTTGAAATATATAAACAGAAAGTTTTGTTATGCTTTAACTGTCTTAGATACGGCCACTTAGGAAATCAATGTAGAAGTCAGCCAAGATGTAACAGATGCCAAGAAACGCATAATTCAAAGGATTGTACAAAAGTCACACAGTTCACACAAGTATGTTTCAGTTGTAAGGGGAATCATTTGACTACAAATTTAGGCGCTTGCCCAGAATTCACACGACAAAAGTTAATAAAAGAGACTATGGGTTTAACAAACATTAATTTTTACGATGCAAATAAAACAAGTGCCTAAGAATTCATATGCTAGTATTCTTAGGAACAATACAGCCTAACAATGTTACAAATTCTCCACAAAACTTACAACCTTCTACTCCCTACCAGGGAAATAATTTTGCTAAATTTAGATTTAATCCTACACAAACACCAGTAGGCCAAATAAAAGGCAGAAACCAAATAATTCAGACCCAACTGATATAGCTAGAAAAAAAATAGTATCTACAGTTTCCCCTCCAAAACATCATGAGGTAATAGTTAAAAGTCAATTCTACCAAAAAAACTTAAACATTGCAGATTCACAGTCAGAAGAGTTAAATTCTTCTGTAATAAATGTCATTTTATATTCGGTTATTACAATGGTTAATTCAATCAAACAAAATAATAATTTTAATATTTCAAAAGCTGATGTAATTCAGATAATTAGTAACCATTTTAACCAAAATCTAGCATCAAATTCGCAGACTTAAATAAAATAGAAAATAAAATAGACTAGAAATAAAATAAACGTCTTACAGTGGAACTGTCGTTCAGCAGTTGCTAATAAAGAGAATTTAGAATATTTACTTCATTAAAACGACATCACTATAGCTCTATTATCTGAAACCTGGTTCAAACCGGGAAAATATTATAATTTTAAAGAATTTAATTGTGTTCGAGCTGACCCGCCAAGTGCCCTTATTCTTGAATTTCAGGGAGTAGAAATTGCAAGAGAAAGTGTCGTAAAAGTAGGCGTGGCTCCCTAAAAACAGAAAATGCTGTATTCTTGAAAAAACTCTCCTAAAGTGTGATAGAAATGTCACTCCCTAAGGGAATAACAATTTCTACTGATACTAGGTAAGAGAAATTGTAAATGGGAGCGAAAATAATAATACATAACCTTTCAAAAACCTAGGGAAGTATTTTGTTTTTTTAAAAGCGGAAGTTAATAAAATATGGATATCAATCATATGCTCTACTGGAATTATATTATGTTTAACGATGTTTTGGAGGCAGTTGAAGATCTTCAAATGGGCCGGGATGTCCTCCAACCAACGAACCCATTTCTTTTGTCAGATAGAAATTTTTTACAAATTTTAAAATATATTTTGGAATATTCAAAGGTAGCAATAGTAGCAGGGTAGCAGTTAAGATTAAACTGCTCCAAGAAATCACTGCTTTTGTACGTGACAACACTGTAGCATCACATTTTGTCAGAGCTACACAAAAATCGCAGGTTGGCCCACCACTAAGGGGAGTGATCAGGTTGACGGTTGACAGTATCTTGTCCTTTGTCAATAATTAACTTTTGTTATTGGTTAAAATTTTCATTGAAAACTCGGCAACACTATTCATAGTTTCTCTTATTCCTTTCTACTCCCCATATTCAAGAATACAGCTTTTTAAAATCGAGGTAAATTATGATGGAGTAGAAAAGCGAGTTAGCTTAGAAGGGAGTAAAATTTTCTCTCGATTCAAGAATAAGGCCGCAGGTTGGCCCACCACTAAGGGGAGTGATCAGGTTGACGGTTGACATTATCTTGTCCTTTGTCAATAATTAACTTTTGTGATTGGTTAAAATTTTCATTAAAAACCCGGCAACACTGTTCATAGTTTCTCACATTCCTTTCTACTCCCCGTATTCAAGAATACAGCTTTTTAAAATCGAGAGAAATTATGATGGAGTAGAAAAGCGAGTTAGCTTAGTGGGGAATACTACTACTAAAATTTTCTTTCGATTCAAGAATAAGACACCTGATGGATATGGCGTGGCGGTTGTGCCATCCTCTTGAAATCCAACATATTATGTGAAGAAATAAATTTTTAAAATACGTATTCGTTTACTTATAAGTGTATTTCAATAAAAATTTCACATTTCAAGAAACCTTTAATAATTTCTCTAAACATATAATTTCTCTATATAATGAACCCAGGAACAAAGTTTTAATGCAACAATGGATCACTTTTTTGGAAAATATACCAAAACCATTTATAATTGGAGAAATTTTAACGCACACAATTTGGCATGGGGCTGCGAAATTGATGATAGATTAGGTAAAGATTGTCTAGATGCTATAGAATACTGTAATTTGGAATATTTAAACAACGGGTCCCCCACTCTTGCTATTTCCAATAAACCTTCTGCTGTAGACTTAACTATTTGTTCCCGAGATATTGCCTCTTATTTTCGTTAAAGTACTTTACAAAACCTTATGAATCCAATCATGTGCCAATTATTCTTTCATCAAAAAGTTTCTCAGCAGCAGAAGACACATCCAGTAGAAAACATAGAATATGGAACTTTAACAGAGCCAATTGGATGATGTATACCAGCACTTTGGAAGCAATGAAAATACCATTGATCTACGAAGAATTGGTAACAAATATAAATCAGGCAGCCAACGTCGCTATCAAAAACATATCCAAACAGTACCCAGACAAAACCACAATTTTGTCGAAAATATTCATTTATAGGAATTGCATCGTGCCCTTAAACAAAGAAATAATACTTCTCCAGGTATTTGACAATGTGTCATATTCGCTATTATACAACCTACCTATAGAATATAAAATTTCACTTGTAAACATTTTCAACAATATTTGGACAAATAAGACACCAGTACCAAATAGTTAGAAAGAGTATCTGGTAATTCCCATTAAAAAACCTGGCAGCCCAGAACGTGATCCAAGTTCTTACCGACCTATCTCCTTATCTTCATATCTTTTAAAAACCATTTGAAAGAATAATTAAAAATAGATTTGAACATTGGCTAGAACACAATGGTATACTTCCAAGTACCCAATATGGTTTTCGTAAGTCTAGGTCCACTCAAGATGCAACTACAGCTCTAGTTACTTCAATTCAGATTAATTTTATATCAAATAAGTCAATAGCAGCTGCGTTCCTTGACATTTGTGCTGCTTTTAATGATGTTAATTTAGACATTCTTCACCAAAAAATGTTGTATATCGGAATCCCTAGATCATTTGCTCTCTTTTTAAAATCTTTATATTCTAACAGACTAACTTTTTTAAAAATTAATAATGAGGAATTTTCATACCCCCGACTAACTAACATTGGATTGCCACAGGGGAGTATTTTAAGCCCGATTTTATATATCCTGTATAACATAGGTCTTGAAGTTAGTATACCCAACCATACAAATATTCTTCAATATGCTGATGATGTTGTTTTATATATACAGCATGAAAATTGTTAAGTACCTGTGAGTAGAATTTAAAAAGTCACATTAGAAATCGTAAATCAGTACTACGAAGAAATAGGATTATCAATTTCTGACACAAAAACTAAAGTGTGCTATTTTTCACAAAAACATAGAGTTCCACAAGGCAATCTTAATGTGGGAAAATTTAATTTCCCTATAAAAAACTGTATTAAGTATCTTGGTACCTATCTAGACAGAAAATTGTCATGGAAAGATCACATTCATCAAATTGTTAAAAAATCGGAAAACTCAATAAACAGTTTAAGACCGTTCTGTAAAACAAATTGGGGAGCAGACCCAAATATTGCTTTGATGTTTTACCGTAACATGATTAGGCCGATTTTCGACTATAAACTGTCATTTATTTGGATCAGCGGCCAATACACATCTAAACAAACTTGAAGTTCAAAAAAATAAATGCCTGAGATTATGCCTAGGTTATTTAAAATCCACTCCAGTCCAAATAATGGAAAATGAAGTGGTGGAACCTCCATTGCATTTACGCCGCCAATTCCTTAGCGACAAATTTACAGTCCGAATTATGTCCAAAAATTGTAAATACCTTCAAGATCTTAATGAGCTATCAGTTTTAGACCTTACCCATAGGTACTGGAGAACTAAAAAATATATACTTTTGGTAGAAAGCTATGTAAGTACTGTAAAATACAACGATATTCTCTATAAAAGTCAAATTCCGCCCTACTATGGTAAAATGGCCAAAACACTATTCTCTAGAAAAGTTAGGATATGTTACTTTAACTCACATTTACTCCCAAATATGTTTGATATAATTATTAAAGAAAAATGGACAAATTATCAATACATTTTTAAAGATGGGTCAAAAGATGCAAATGGAACGGGCTGTGCAATGTTCCACGAAAATAAAAATTGCCATCATCAGTATAGCTTACCCAGTGAATGCTCAATATATACAGCAAAAATGATCGCAATATTGTTTGCTCTTCAGTATGTAGTACTAAATCCTACTAGCAACTATGTTATATTTACTGACAGTAAAAGCGTGGAAGACAGATTTAACAACATAAAAACAGTCAAACACATAAACCACATTGAACTGAAAATTCTTAAAATTGTTTATGTAACTATACAATTAGGATTAAATGTAATAATTATATGGATCAAGGGCCATTCGGGAATAAAACGCAATGAGACCGTTGTCAATTTGGCTAAATCGGCATATATGCTTGGAGTAAAAGTAAACAAAAATTTAATTCCAGCGACAGATATTGACACCGTTAGTAGACAAAAACTTAAAAATAATTGGCATTTACATTACACAGAATGTAAGACTGGCTTAAATTTTTATCATTGTAACACTAGGATACTCTCAAGAAGATGGGTCTACACAGAATCTAATCGACATTTTATAAAGACCATTAATCGGCTGCGAGGAAATCATACTCTTACGCCATCTTACAAGCATGGAATCGGCTTATCAAATACTCCCAATTGTACTTGTGGCAAAATAGGCGATCTAACACATATTATATTAGAATGTGATTTACAAATTAATAATATAAACGAACTTTATAAGGAATTAATAAATTCTAAGTGTTGTTTTCCAATAAACCTTA
>CAKJVB030000141.1:2003-9503 GCA_918026665.1 Diabrotica balteata | reverse complement strand
TCATAGAAGGCGTTTTGAATTGTTATCATACTGTAAAGGGTAATAGTAATTTGAATATTACAATGGTATTGACAATATTCTTTATTTAGAATCTGTCATTCATGCAGCTCCAACAACCAAGCAATACAGTATTGCAATACTTTTTTGTTTAAAAAAGGCATCTAACACTTATTATACACAAATTATAATTATGGAGGATTCGTGAACATTGCCTTAAATTTATAAACAACTTTTTACAAAACCGATCTTTTTGAGTGAGAATCATTGGCGGCCGGTGTGGTAAAATTTTGGGTAGGCCAAGCCAGCCAATTACATAGTAAATTTAGCGCCATATTCTGTGAATCTTTTATTATCGCCCAATTCCAGTTATTGAAACTTTTTGAAAATGGTTAGAAAATGTAAGGTCATTTCTCCAGCTCTTTAACATTGCAACACTTCTGGACATTGAATTGGCACACTATTGAACATCATTATTTTTCTTCTGCAAGATGTTGTATAAGAGCTCAGTTTGTTGAAATATATCACTAAAAACATTTAATAAAAATACAAATTCCAAATCCTCCAACTTATGTTTAAAACCATCTGCCTGCCTAATTGATTTTGCATTTGATTCTGGGCAATTCATTATGCCCTGAAAGACTTGTAACAATTATTTTCTTTCTTGTGACACAGCATATACTACTTTTGCAGTTGAATTCCATCTTACTTCACTATTTGTGGTAATTCGTTTTCCAAGTATTTTATTTAAAAAATAGGTCCGTTTGGACGATTGGTGAAAATAAGCTGGAATACCTTGAAGCGTTGAGAAAAATATTTTGACTGTTGTAATATTGGAGCACCTTTTCTGTAAAACTAAGTTGAGGCGGTGAGCGAAACAATGGGTAAATATTGCTAATATTGCAGAATCTCTCACTAATTTTTGAAGTCCATTATGTTGTCCCGATATAACACTAGCTCCATCGTAGGTTTGAGCAATTAATTTAGCCTTACAGTCAAATTTACCAATTACACTAAACAGTAAGTCACGTAACGCTGGAGCACTTCGGTCTTCCCCTAGATAAAAAAAAACCTAAGAAATATTCTTGAACAACGCCTTTTGTGTCCACTAATCTGCATACTATTGAAGATTGTGCCCTTTCAGTAATATCGGTTGTTTCATCAAGAATGCATCCTAAAAATGTAGAGTTATTTATGGCGTTCTCGATAAAAATATGAATTTTGTCTTTTCACTAGATCGATTAGTTGATTTTATATCGTTTTTTTTAGCAAGTAAAACAGTATTGCTACCTGGGAACTATTATAAATGAACAGTGGAGCAATATACAGGAAAGAAAGTGCCGCATAGGAAAGGCAAGAACAGTCTTTAACAAAATAAGCGCCATCTTCAAAAGTCACAACATATCCCTAGATACAAAAATAAGACATTTGAGATGCTATGTTTTCTCTGTGTTGTTGTACGGGGCAGAGGCATGGACGCTTACAGACACCACTATTAAAAAACTTGAAGCATTTGAGATGTGGCTTTATAGAAGAATGCTGAGAATATCATGGGCAGCAAGGATCACAAACAAGGAAGTTCTAGGAAAAATGAAGAAGAACCAGATATTGTGTTTACGATCAACGCATAAAATTGCAATATCTGGGACACGTTATGAGAAATCAGCACCGTTACTCCCTGCTGCAGTCTATTTTGCAAGGTAAAGTCAAAGGTAAGCGAGGACCCGGTAGAACGAGAATATCATGGCTGCGGAATTTAAGAACATGGTTTAAGAAAACCTCAACGGAGCTGTTTCGAGCCGCAGCGAGCAAGGTTATGATTGCCAATATGATTTCCAACATCCAAAACGGATAGGAACCAGAAGTAGAAGAATATTGTTTTTGAGATCCCCTCTAAAATTCCCAAGATTTAGGGAATCATCGGATTCGTCGTGGTCACGGAAAGCCAGTTGCTGTTCTTGTAAAGTACAAGTTAAAGAAACTAATTTTTTAATGATTTCTCTGTTCATTTTAACTTCTGCGTTGTATCTAATTTTTGCGATTTTTGCTTTTTCATCTAGCAAATCGCCAACAGAAAACGCCCTCTATGTACATCCTTTAAGGACAGGAAATTACTTAAATGTTCCTTGCAACTGGAATGTTTTTTTAAGTAGGCAGACATATTTTTTAAATCAAAGTATCCTTCACAATTCCATACACATTTCTTATTAGAAAATAACAAACACGGCCAACAATATAGTCATCATCATCATTCAATTTTCGCTTATCCACTGCTGAACATAGATCTCCCTCATAATTTTCCATCTATTTCGATCTTGTGCCTCTTGCATCCAATTCCTATGACAACGTTTTAGACCGTTAGAACGATAGTCCAACGTTTTGGTGGACGACCTCTGCTTCGGTAGGCATTATCTCTTGGTCTTCATTCCAGTATCCGCTTTGTCCATCTATTATCTGTCATTCGAGCCACGTGACCTGCCCAGTTCCATTTCAGTGTTGCTACTATCTCTACTGCATCAGCCACTCCTGTTCTTTGTCGTAGCTGGCGATTTGGGATCTTGTCTCGTAGTGAAACGCCCAACATAGCACGCTCCATCGCCCTTTGACACACACGGATCTTTTGAACTGTTCTCCTTGTCATGGTCAACGTTTCCGTACCGTAAGTCAACACTGGCAAAACACACTGATTAAAGGTTTTTCTTTTAAGGCATATTGGTATATCAGACGATTTGAAAATATAGTTCAGCTTGCCGAAGGCTGCCCAAGTCAGTCTTATACGCCGTTGAGCTTCTCCGTCGTATAAGAACAATATAGTATGTTGTTCGTAATACTTCCAGACAACCATTTATAGACATCATACTAAGAACAATTAAAAGTACGCACCTTTTTCCGATCTTTTCCAAGCAAAAAGAATAAATTTGTTTACACCGGTTTAAATAGAGTACCTTTTACCTGTTGGTATAACCAATTTCTCGGTCCCAACTGTCAGATATTAGAGTTGCCAACTAATTATTAATGGCTTAATAATTCAGTCAATTTCTGGAATTCATAAATTAATTACCATCAATAATTATCCACTTATTACTTTAGTTACATATTAATATATCAGAACTTAAATTAAATATTTAAAAATATTTATACACACCATGACAGATAACTCACACAAATAATATTTTCTAAATAATTTTGTAAATTTGTTATACGTTTTGATTACAAATGTACATGTTTAATTGCCAGTTTGCTCATTTATTAATTTATTACAATCTAATAGACTATTTTATACCAATTTTTTGGGTCTTACTTTGTCTGTTAAAACTTTTTATACCTTTTTTTCCTTTTTATTCATTTTGAAAAACCACAGACATGTAATATTGGCATAACTACTGTAATTTATTACATCTACTTTGTTTATCTTTATTAGACATCACCCTAATATGGGTTTATTATTATTTCAGCATTTATTTAACTTTGCATCGACACCTGAAGATGCTTTGCATATTGTAGAAAGCGAAATCGGTCGTCTGGATAGTTAAATTAAATTGATTGTGAGTAAGTCTTATTTATTATTTCTTTACCTACTTACACACATATATAATATATATATAATATATATATATATATATATATATATATATATATATATATATATATATTATATATATATATATATTGTTATGATATGTAAAATCGAGAAAAATATTGGTTTGCTTAAAATATTTCAAAGTTCCAAAAAATTAAAATAATTCAGATAAGTAGGATAATAAACTACAAACATTTCGAAGAATGAAAGTCTTTTTATTTTGGATTACCTGTATTGAACAAAACGTAAGATATGCATAAATTATTTTCTTTGTTAAAATATATTTGAGTGACGTGAATAAGCTTAAGTGAAATCCTAGACAATGGAAGCGGTTTTCCAAATATATTTGTGCAGTAATTAGGACAATAGAATAGATTTTAGAAAGATATGTTTTTGTTAGTTCTTAAGAATTGGTAGGAAAAGATTAGTTTGTAAATAAGTTTTAGGAAATTTTATAATTGTAGGTAAAAATTTTGTTTGTGTTATCGAAATGAAGAAATGGGAGATGTATGACGCGTTTTGATTGGATGAGATTGAAAAAGGTGGGATGGTTGGTTTGAGAATGAGACTTTAGTTAGTTTTGAAGAAAAAAAGATAGTCAGTTGGTTTCAAAGGTGCAAGGCGAACGGCCGTTGTTCTCGGGTAGTTTCCCAGAGGTAGGAAGCAGTAGCAGTGAAAGTTTGTGAGTTTTCGTGTAGTTAGTGTATCTGACAGAAGCTGATCCAGTAAAAGATTGTAAGTTATATTTTCTACTTATATTCCAAGAGTCACTGTTCAGGCCAACGAGAGATTCAGTTTATCGTAAAGAGAAGATATTCCAAGAGTCATTTTTCACTCAGGCCAACGAGAGATTCAGTTTATTGAGAGGAGAAGAAGCTAGCATAATTTGAACGATTCGTGCATTTGAAGGAGATCATTAAGGACGATAAACTTGCAATAATTTGTTGTAAGATTGCTGATTACCTAGGGAGCTGCTAAGAATAGATAGTGTAGGCTACAAGGAACAAGGATTTGGACCACTCATCATCATAGAGAGATAGTTTTGTTTTTCTGCAGTTTTTCTTTCATTGATAACACAATTTTTACAATTACTTTGGAAAAGATATAAATATTTTGATTAGGAGATTTAGAATAATAATTGGGATTTTGAGATTTTAACTAATATTGTTTGTACCATTAATTTTGAAGGTTCACGTACGTAGAACAAAATTTTGAGAATCATTATATGAGATATTGTTTATTGAAAACATTTGAGTGTGAATTTTATTTCATTATTTTTATTTCAATATATAATGTTAGATCCTATATGTTTTTTTATTATTCCGGTATTCTTTGGACCTTACCTTTCACATGTAATAGCATAGATATTGAAGCACGAATAGAACCCTGAGATAAGAGAATTAAAAGTGTGATAGAATCATAGTCATATCATTTAAATAATTTTAATTAATTAATTAATTAGCTAATTAATTGCTTGGCGCACTAAGACTTTAAATATCACAATAACATATATATATATATATATATATATATATATATATTATATATATATATATATATATATATTATATATATATATATATATCAATCAAAAGACTGATATGTTTTTTGTACACACTTATGACAAGTCAAAAGAAAAGGCAAAAAAGTATTTTTGAAGTGTGTATATTTGTTAATAATTCCTAGCTGAGCGCTTTCGGCTTTACAAAGCCATCATCGGAGCTATGCTACAATAAAATGTTTTTATAAGTAACTAATTGGTAGAGATTTTATTTTATACTTAGGTCAATTTATAAATACCACTACAATGGAGAGATCTCATTTCCTTATTTGTTGAAATTTTGATTTTTTTAATTACTTACTTGTTAAAAATTCTTAAAAAATATACAAAAAAGCGACACTGGACTTCACAGACAAATTAAATTTTTTTTTTGTCATGGTACGGTGTAAGAACCCGACCATTGTTTGCTAGGAGGAGTAGACAGAATTCTGTCTACCTCCTCATAGCAAACAATGGTCGGGTTCTCACACCCGTACCATGACAAAAAATTTTAATGTGTCTGTGAAGTCCAGTGTCGGTTTTTTGTATGTTTTTTAAGAATTTTTAACAACTAAGTAATTAAAAAAATCAAAATTTCAAATCCTCTCCCCGCCTCTCGGATTCACTCCGCGCCTCTCGACGCGTTAGTGTTCTGAGCTGTTGGACGTGAATCCCTATCCTGGCATTTGGTTTTCACCTCTGGCTGCGTTAAGTAGTTGAATTACTGTGACCAAATGCCCATCTTGGTAGTTAGTATTCGCCTCTGGTTGCGTTGAGTAACTGAGTTACCGTTGCTAACTACCCATCTTCCTGTCTTTTGATTTCTTTTTCTTTGTTCTCCTGAAGAAGCTACATACAATTGTAGCGAAACGTCGAGATGAACCCACTTTTGGGTCACTCACAAATGACACGGTCCAAACCCGGAAGACGAATAAACTATAATATTTTAAAACATTTATTTTGTGGGGAAACATATTTTGAAAATTGTGTCTTTAAATATAATCTACCTCTAGCTGAAAGTAAAATTTAAGTTTGTCCATATGTATGGTTTTTAAATTTACGTATAAAAATTTTATGCCGATGACCATATTTAAAAATTCAAAACTTGCCATATAAAGATTTTGTAAAGCAAAGTATGTAATTATCTAATATAATAAGCCGTGTATTTGTTTATAGCGGATAAAGGGCATGTTTTCAAACATAACTTGACAGCTTGACTTGACAAATGAACTTACGCCCGGTCTTATTTCGCGTGGAAAACGGACACTTATGTATATACCAAAATTTTGAAGTTGTTCAAAATTGAGTATCCGAATCAGGAATGAATTGTGCATTGGAAGTGTCGAAAAAGTCATAACTACAAGTGTCAATCAAGCGTGAATACAAAAGATGACACTATCATCCATTGCAACGACGAAGTATATAAACATACTGTCGAACTTTTAGCAGCAGCTGCAAGAAAGATGGTAAATGAAGTTAAAGTAATTATGAAAAACCCGGTAGCAACATCTAAAATTGTTTATAGTGCAAAACTTCTTTAAGCAACTAACAGCGATAAATTACAGTTGCCAAAAAAGACTTCAAATTCAAAAATACTACAATAAATTACTCTTTTATGACAGTGGATTTTATGATATTTAAAGAATAATAACATCTGCACATATTCGTTCTTTGTTTGGTACGCATAAAAATTGGTTAACCGATAAAACTTTTAAAGTTGTACCTGAAATATTAATTAAACTTTATACTATTCACGTTCAACTTGATGGCATTGCATTTCCTTGTATTTTTGGGTTTTATTTATTTTTATTTAGCCTATGGATAATTACAATACGATAAAAGTAGTATTTAGATAATAATTGTCTTCAAATTGGAATTGTAACCTAAGTTAAATATTAAATATTAATGTCCAAATTGCACAGCCATTCAATTACACTAGGAGAACACTCTGCAAAATCTTGAAGGTCTCCGCTGTATCTGCGGATTGGGCAATCCGCCATGATGTGTTGGATGGTCTGTCTCGAGGATCCACAATCACATTGTGGGCTTTGTGCATGACCCCATCGGTATAGAGAATCGGCACATTTGACATGATCCGTGCGTATGCGATTTAATTTTGTCCATATAGGGCGTGGCAGGTTTGATCCAGTGAAGCCGATCGACGTGCTTGTTATTTTGATGACGTCTGGCTCTGTTGTTGGCATCCATCTTTTCGTCCACTGCTCTTGCTTATTGTAGCTATCACCCATTCCCTGAACGGATTGGACAGGGGGTCGTCTGGACTTCAGTATTTGTTGGTCTCGTGCGGCGTGCGGAATATACTAGTGAATTGGCAGACGATTATTTGCCATGATTTTTGGGTTACTACCAACTAAGACTGTAG
>CAKJVB030000140.1:0-34000 GCA_918026665.1 Diabrotica balteata | reverse complement strand
AAAACCCCTTTCTTTCCATATATGTTTTACCGACTGTGATGATAAAAGGTTGGTGATAAAAGTGACTTTTATCACCAATTGACGTCATGCGCGTCGATGTACAAAATTCGATTGCGAAGTGGGTTTATCTTGGAAGTCTTAGTATCATGATACTAACCCATGAAAAGATATTCCAGTTAAATTTTTCTGATTATTTTCGACTGTTATTTAGACACAAAACAAAAGCACACGAAGCCATAATGGTTTTCACTTTAAAATAAACGTAAAACCGTACAAAATTAATGTTCAAAATATTTTTAAAATTAAATTTCTATACACAGAAGTCCTCGACACAAACAACAATCTGTCAGACACTCTCCAATATGGCGAACCGATCCCATCTATTTCACGGTATGTCATATCCCCTCTCTTACATATCTCTGGCAAGAAGTTAAATTTTATGTACATTTGACATTGTTGCCAATTTTAATTTCATATTTTTCTTTACATTTTATTGTTAAAAATGCAAACCAATAAACCAAATCTAACCCAATAAGGCCCGATTGTACATTGCAGGCTTAAGCGATCGCTTAATTGAACTGGCCTCAAATTTAAGCGTGGGTTCAACTTCATGAGGGTTGTTCAATGGCAAGTTTAGTTAAACAAAGGCTCATACAAATTTTGATAAGGTTGGCAACGTAACGCATGCGTATTCATTTAGAGGTTAAAATCTCAATTTTCCCGCTAATTTTATATTATTTAGTTTTTGAACGGTTTTTGTGAATATAAGGCCACTAATAATTCTGTTATTTAATATTAGTATAATTTATTTAATTAGTTTAATTTTTAATCGTTTCCCTAAGTTAGATTTATGAATAGACCATTTGAATAGGTACGTAAAGTATATTCTTGCAATATGTTTATTTTCATGTGAAAAATTGAATTATTTTTAGAAGCCCTAATAGCACACGTACGTCCAGTGGACGTCCATAGTACGTCCCTCACGGACTTTAAGGACGTCCCTCGGACGTCCGCTTTGGTCCTATTTACGTCCGTTTTACGTCCTATATTGGTCCGAATGTCGCTGCGCCGAACGTCCTATGGACGTCCATTTTACGTCCCGAGCGGACGTAAAATGGACGTACCGGGACGTTAATTGGACCTTAATCGGACGTCCATAATATGTCCAGATGACTTACTTGACGGACTTTTGTGATATTTTCGGACATCTATTTTAATGTAAATTAAACGTCAACGCCATTGCATAAAGTACTAAAAGTGGTGTCATCCTGTGCAATTAAGAATGTATTTTGGGAAATAAAACGTAAATGTTTAAAGAAACTTACATTAATTATTACATTTATTTATATTTATTTATTATTAACAAACGGGACAAATTCACTGTCAAAATTATGCAAAAATGCAACATTATAGAAATATAAAATAATTTTATGTAATAAAACATAAATGTTTAAAGGAACTAACATTTATTATTACATATATTTATTTATTATTAACAAATGGAACAAATTCACTGTCAAAATTATACAAAAATGCAACATTATAGAAATATAGACAAAATTACAGATAAAATAAAATATACATAAATAAAATAAATAAGTACACATTTATAATAAGTTTCATTTAGCATTTAAGTGCTTCAAATAGTACCTAAAGCTATTGATATAAAAGTTTTAGACCATCTCTATGTGTGAAACATAATTAGTTCTGCGGTAAGGAACATGGAAATGTAAATTATGACACAGTGAATGGGAAGGAATATGAAAACAAAATAGCTGAAGCAATTTAGTAGATTGGTTATTTTATAAACAAGTTGAAAAATAAAGATTAAAAGGTAACACTTTTGATAAAAAATCCAGATTCAAGAAATTGATCATATCAGAATAAGAATATGGTCTACACAATTTACAAGAACAGTTGATGCTTGTAGATAAGTCAGTATAAATCTAATCAACATAAAAATGGTTTTTAATGCAATTATAACATAATCAGTGTAAATTAGTTGAAGTTGAACAACTAGACAGTAAGTAAACCACCCTGACCAGTATGAAGCTGATTCTTGAAATTTGAAAAAAGAATGCACAATTCCCTAAAAATAAGTTAAGATATTATGTCTGGACCAAGACCTTTATTGGTATTAAGACACTGTAAGCATGCGTCACAAATTTTAATAGTTAAAAGAGTGAATATGGCTGTGACTGATATGGGATCTTTGACTACACTTGTCTACACAAGAAAAAGAAGGATTGCGAATACTGCTAAAGAAATTGACAAAATTGTTGAAATTGTGGTTCTTAAAAACAGAACCATTCAACTTCCCTTATCCCTTCCCATTCTGATTTCCCTTACAATTGTGTGGTCAGCAATTAAAAGCAGACAAGTCAATTGTTGAGTTTTAAAGTTGAAATCATAAGTATGAAAAAGATCAATACCTAATATGGAACTTTGTCTGTTTTCTTTCAACAGTAGATTAATTTTTAGGTATTTATTTTTAATATATAAAACAGTCTCAAAAATTGGACTGTTCCTTTATGTCCATGAACCGCACAATTTAATCATTACAAAATTAATCATATTTGCTAATGCAACATGCAAGTTAAATTTTATCTGCCCTCTCTTTAAATATTTCCTCAGATATTTTTCATTATCAAGTTTCAACTTCCTTCCCCATGGCAACGCTGGTTTTGCAGTTTTTCCAAGCAACATCTGAAAAAAAAATTATTGTACATTCATAAATTGAACAAACTAATTTTCAGATTTAGTTCATTATACTTTGCTTCTTTTGAATAAATCATAATTCAAAGTAAAATTAAACACGCGAATTTCAAGTGCTGTAGTTTTAATGAATCTCACCTGAATTAGAAGAATACCAACCCAACCATTGGTATTTATTTCTAATGACCAAATGAGCAGTAATTACACTTTTATACGGAAAAAATCAAAATAACTGTATAAATAAAATATATGGCCAACAACAAACCTTTATCTCATAAGCTAGCTGTAGTTCTTAAAGCAATCTCATAGCCAGACCTGAACATTTATGAGTTGGTAAAATTTGCCATCTAAATAACATATAAGACACAGTTAACAATATGCTTAATCAGCTGTATGTGGCCACTTAAGTGATAGTGTAAATTCTTAAATGTACCTTAAATTGATTTATGTTTACAAGTTACAAACCTTTTAAAATCAGAGCTATAGGTGTGTCCTCAAAAGCTTTATATTGCTTTTTCCCTAGCCAACTATCTTTTCCTTGAATTTTATTCCAGATCAGCTTGTTATGGCTTCTCCTAACAAATTCATTTATGGTCTCCTCACCAATTTTCGAAAGCTCATTATCCTAAAATATAAATCAACATGTAACAGTAATCTAACTACCCCACAAACTTGATCATCCATGCTTAATTATTTTAGCTTAAACTATCTAATAAAAAAAAAGTCTCTGTTACAAAATCAATCAAACATTCATTTGCAAATTTTGGTTTCTCATAACCGTGGTAAATGCCTAATAAATCTACAATTTTATAATATATAAACAAGATAGGATATGACTGACTACTAAAACTCTTTTTTTAGTGAGATTCCATCAAAATGTACACAAATTTCTATAACATTGTTTTTTTGTGAAGATAAAAATACCATTGAAATTTGAATCATATGGATAAGGGTATGGGTGAAGCCAAGCAAGAAGGGTTCTAGCATTTGAACTCAAATGAGAAAGGTCAGGAACTTCTTTATGAATTTTTAATAAATCACCTACATAAGGGATTGGACAAACCTCGATGCCCATGCACTTTTTAGAGCCACACAAGATCGAGAGGAGTATGCCATAATTGTCGCCAACATCCACTAATTGGATAGGGCACCATAAGAAGAAGAATAAATCACCTAGTATTAAAGGACAAAGTCCAGTTGAATAACTTATTAGAAAAATTAAAAACAATGTTTAGACCCTTCTTCAGTTTCATTGAAAGAAGAGCTTTGTAAAGGATCACCATCACCGGAATGGTCGTCCACGTGGTAATTTGCATTATTTTAGGTACTTAACATGTTAATAAAAAGTTTAAATCGGAAAAATGATCAGTCAGGGATTCCGAATAAAGGTTTGAAGGAGATGGAATATCGAGGTTATTAATATTTTCAACAATATTCTCTACGTTTTTCGTAACCTTCCTCTGTTGATGACGCTTAGAAACAAATCGTTTTCTTTTAAACATAATTAATAAGTAAAAAATTACACTTACCTTTAAAATAAAACCAATTTCTGAAGTATAACCAAAGAATATTCTTTGGTATAACCTAACATGTGGTACCCAAACCTTTAACAATATACTATAACCACAACACAAAGCCAAGCATCAAAAAACCAATGCACTGTATACTGCTTAAATAGAATTCTTTTATTTCATTTATTAAAGCATTAATAATATAAATATAATTAAACTGTACCATTTGTTTAAATAGGTATATGACAAACAAGGACATTATCATCATTATTTTGTTCAGGTTAGGTTCAGCCAGAGTATATACAACCACTTGTTCATCTTTGAAAAATGATTTCAAGATTCATCTTGTTGATAAAAATCATATTTTTACTTATTAGAATTAGCAAACATATATCATCGTGATAATTAGAATAATAAAACAATTGTAACCAATTATCTAGAAATAAAATATTTTTACACTTTACCTTAAACAAAACATGTTTTGGATATATTAAACTATACAATTTTTAATTAATCATGATTTAACCTTTTCGTTTTTAATTATTTTATTAACGTAAATAATTTTTTATTTTATTAAAATATTTGCTATTTGATCCCATAATTGGTAAATGTCAGATGTCCAGAAAACGTCCGAGTTCGGACGTCCAAGGAACGTCCGAGTATGGACGTCCATGGAACGTCCGAGCACGGACGTCCAGAGAACGTCCATATTTAGTCCACCCAAAGTACGTCCCACTTCGTACGTCCATAGTACGTCCATTTTACGTCCAGGGACGTTCGGACCAAAACTGGACGTATATTGGACGTCCATAGGACGTCGTGTGTTACTAGGGAGTATATTTTTATATTTATTTGGATTTTTTATTTTATCAGCAATATTTTGATGTAAATAATGAACTTGTATCTTTAGATAACCTAAATCTTTGCAAAAATTCATTATCATTCCATTTTCAACATGATTGTCTCTGGTCTAAATTGTTTTTGTGTTCTTCTTCCGTCTACAATACTTATCATTTCAGAAAATCTTCATCGTTAGTTAAATTTTCAAATTTATTCATTTTTTATAATATAACACTACAGTAACAGATAATTATTAAGCTTTCTATTGACAATTACACACAAATAGAAATATGTGAGGTTAAAAATGCCTGAGCTGACGTTGAACCGTCAAACTTCTATCGCTCAGTAGAACCCATGTTTAAACCGAGCTCAAGAATTAAACTTTAGATGTACAACCCACTTCATGCGTTAAACTCGGTAATGTCGCTGAGCTTGAGTTGAGCTACGAATGTACAACCGGGCTTTAGAAAACATGTAAATAAAACTAAACCAACCTAACCTAACGCTCGTAAAAAAGCAGTAATAAGAATAAAATTTTGTAATATAATTAAAAATCTAATTTTTGATTTTCATAAAGAAATATGATAATAAACGTAAAGAAAACGTAACCAACACCTAACCTGACTCTTGTAAAAAAGCTATAATTTTTCAGTTAAAAGTAGGTAATAATAAAATGTTATTGTAATGTCCAATTTGAAATTCATTAAAAAAACATAATTTTGAATAACAATGGCAACACTGGTTAAAATTACCATTTTTTGGACCACAAGAAACAGTCAATGACGTATAATATATAGACTACGCAGTCCCCTATTCTCGCTATAGAATCGAGTGTCCGAAAGATCTCGGCTCAAGGTTGAAGGTATGTTTATCAGAACAGCGGCGTGCTCATTTATAAGTTAATGACAATAATTCTTTTTTTAATTAAAATTAAATATTTATGATTTCTTTTTGTTCCCATCTATAAGAGAAATAATTATTTTGATAAAATAGTATGACATTTTACTAAAATAGTAAGTAAATAACTCTCAACAATGTAAAATAAAATTTGCTTGTCACACAAAATGGAGAAAATGTTTTCATACGTCCATGATGTTTTCAAACACAAGCTCAACTTCGTGATGCTTCGAAAGAAATCATGAACTTCGTGCATCTTCGTATCAAAACAATAAACAATAACAAAGGTATTCATGTTTTGGACACTTTTTAAAGCGTTCACCGAGTCTATATATTATACGTCATTGAAAACAGTTTGTCATTCCTGTCATTTCTTGTTGTTTCATGGTAAATAATGGCGGTGGCTTTAAAAATTTGGCATATTTAAATGGAAATTACATAAAAAAATAACGTCGTGCACCGCATAAAAGTCATTGCACAATCATTAGTAAGTGAAGCAGAATACATTAATATAAATTTCATCTCCGTAAACATGGTTCCGCTTATTACACTAGTACCCAAGAGGTAATAAACAATATAATATACAACGACTTTACTACATCAATAAATAAATCATTCACTACATTTTAAATATTTACAGGATAGAAAACTCGATAACACAGCAACATAATAAACATGACCATAGCAATTAACTTGCTGTCATTAAATTATCCTCAGGATTACGTCACAGCAAGATGCGCGTTGACTTATCTTGTTTGTTTTAGTATAATGTTTCAATTTTCAACACTGTCACCTGTCACTATTGTCAAGAAGCTTGGCAGCAAAAATATTAGGGAGTTTTTGTAACTACCTAAAGGCAGCTTTACATCTAGGCTATGCAAGTCTCATGCTATGCAAGTCCGTCTTGCATGGCACATCTCTTGCCTAGCTTGACCTTTTTACATCAGAGATATTTCTGTGCAATTTTAGATCCCACTTTCATTGTTGCCAACAGAGAAAATATTTATCAATTTGAGGTTATTTTATTTTAAATAAATATAATTAAGTACTAAAATAAATAATATAATAAATAAATATACACTATTTATGGTTATTAAAAGGGTGAAGGATGTCAACCAAAGAAAAGAAAACATTGTTATTGTTGAATATTGCTGTTGTAGCAACAATCATCCATAGTCAACGACTCACCCAGTCGTTTTTACATTAACTTTAGACATAGTATATCTATTTATCACCACTTAATAAACTTAATTTAAATCAAAACACAACAATACACACGTGGGCTAAGGGACGCTAAAGATAGAGATAAGGTTATGTTTTATTCTGTAATCTATTATAAATTGTTATGTTGGCAACATGAATTTTAACGATAAATTGCAAGAAAATAGCATGAAAAATAGAACATGTTCTAATTTTTCGTCTAGCACAGGAATTGCATGGAAATAGCCCGTGGGCATGCGCAGTTCCATGATCTGTCTTGCATGGCTCTTGCCTAGCATGAAAATAGCATAATGTAAAACTGTCTTAGCGTAACGTATCTCCCTATACGTAAAGAACTAACGTATCGAAGAAGATGAACGTTAAGTTGAGATTTTGTTCTGCACGTAACGTAACGATGGTGTTGCCCTCATCGAAATAGTGACAAACTAATAAGTTGTCAGTGCCCAAGGACACTAAACACAGATAGGATAGATTTTGTCCTATGCTCCAATGTAAGAAATGCGTTGGGTTGAGTGTGACGTAGGCGTGGGATTCATGGTTGACATTTCTTATTGTTTTATATAAAATAGTTGTGTCCTCCGCTGCCAATTTTTTTTGTTGTACGTAGCGATTTAACGGCCTTATAAGACTATTTAAATTATTGTTTCTATATCAATTTACTTGTATAAACAAAATGGGTGGTAATAGATGTGCCATATATGGTTGATTGAGCGTGTGTGAAGTATTTTGAGGATTTCACGTATAATTTTATTAAATAAACACTATAAACAACAAACTAACTGTACAATAATAACTTAAATATATAATTTAAAAATGTCTTCATCCACAAACGGGGTTGGCGTCGATCTCGTCTTGGCTTCTCTCCCTCCCGGCGTAAACCACCCTCTCTCTCGCTCGCGTTCGGTTGCTCGTGGTGGATCGTGACGCAGGCGCACAATTTGTAGGTTTTAAACCACAGTAT
This sequence comes from Diabrotica balteata, assembly GCA_918026665.1. Lineage (NCBI taxonomy): Eukaryota > Metazoa > Arthropoda > Insecta > Coleoptera > Chrysomelidae > Diabrotica > Diabrotica balteata. The sequence goes on along the minus strand of CAKJVB030000140.1, from coordinate 25,855 downwards.
ATAGAGGTTCCACAGTAGAACCACTCGTTTGTCGGCACTTTGATCTTAGGAAGTAATGCCGGCAAAGTACGAAATTGATAATTCACCAGTGGTAGATGCGGCGGAGCAAGCACGCTCCTTTGGTAAACCTTACAGAGCCGTATTAAAACTTTCTGAGCCTACTACTATTATTTATTAAAATAAAAAATGCGGCTTAATGTTAATATTACAAAAACAAAAGGTTTAATAAATAAAAAACAATATTACAATTCAATGTTTATATTTTTCAACGGTATTTAAAATATCAACGGTATTGCGCAAGTTTTAAATCTCAATGGTTTTTAATACATTGTACACGTCATATAAAAAGGTTAATTTCGAAGCTCTTACGGCATTACTATTAAGCCAGGTTTATAAACGGACATAGTACATAATCATAAGTCATGAACATAACTTTAACCACAATCATAATTCACAAGATATAAGATTGGTTTATAACTAGACATAATACCTAACCATAATATTTAAAAACTACTTCAGAAAATACAAACCTAACCAAATTTTTATAGATCTTAAAGAATTTTTTCTGGTCTTTAGATTCATAGAAAAGTGAAATAATTTTAAATAAATATGAAGATTAATAGAAAAGTTGCTTTGGCCATGGCAGCAGTCCCACTTTATTTAACAATTGTAGCGACTATATCTGCCAGAGTTCTTAACAAGCAAAGAAGAGTAAGAAGGTATAGTGTAACACCCATAAATAGAAAGCGTGATAAGGAATGGGATGAGGAACAGTTCTTTAATTTTTTACGTTGGATTAGACATGCGCATATTCCAACACTTCCATAATGTTTAATACTTAATTCATAAATGTTGAAAGTTACCAACTTTGAAGGTCACGTTTTAAGGACTAAATTTATGTTTAGCAATGTTTAGTACTGTAAAAGCATGTAAAGCTTTACATGCTTTTACAGTAAAACCAAATCTTAAAATCACCGTAAATGAATGGAAAAAGTTTTTTAATAGTCTCGAGAAGCTTTTTATATTTTATGGTGATTTTTAGCGACAAATTTAAATAAAAAAATTCTCTTCGTCTTTCTTATTTTTAACAATTTCAATAATTTTTTAATAAATTAAACGAATATCAACTATTCTAATAATATAAGCCACAATTTAACTTGAAAAAAAACGGGTGTGGCAGTCCAGTGGGACTGCCGGTAGAAGTTCTAGAAGTGTACTTCTGTACACGCTTTCGCCGTTACAAATTTATATGTGAGTCAATCTGCACAATATTTCATATTTAATGCTATAGGGATTGGATTAATATTGTACCAAAGATTGTATCAATTGTTAATTGATTATGAAAATATATATTTTTATTTTCATATATGTATAAAAGGAGTTGAATGCAAAAAAAAAATTTTACATATACTTGCAGTAAAATTCATTGTTTATTTTGTTATTAATATAAAAATTACAATACACTGCAACATAATGCAATAAAATAATACAATACAAATTAAAATGCAATATTCATAAGTATCATTATTACTGTTGCGGATAATGCTGGTTTAAAATTAGTATTTTCGTCTCCAAAGTCTTCAAAACCTATTATCCTATCTTTTTTAATACTATAAAATAAATGTGCCTTAATACTCATTTCGTCAAAACAAAGGATACATAATTTATCAAGGTCAGAAACATTATTCATTTTTTTTTAAGTATATCAAAAATGAAATCATTTATTCCAGGTTTGACAGATATATGTGTGACAAATTTGTGTAATGTTGTAACACTGGGCAAGCAAAATTCTTTAACTAATTTTTTCTTATACAGTTTTGGACCGTTAAAATATAGTTGTAAACAAAAGTTTTTGTATTCGTTTGAATATCTCCGACCGTTCTTTTTTTTTCAGATTTTGTTCAATTTGAATATTAATAAAATTTGCTAAATTTTTATTGGCAGAACAAAATTTATCGGTTAGTGATTTATAATTATCCAATGTGACGTTTTTAAGATAATCGGGTTTTCGAGAATCTTGTAGTTTTTGCAATTTTTGTTTTAATCGAAAATTCTTGTTTTGCAGTTGTTTTATAGTTTTTCGTAGCTGGTTTTTTTTAGGGCTATAGGTAGATACTTTTTCCAAAGTTTGAGTTGTTTGATTATTTTGTAGAACAACTTCGCTGTCCTCTCCACCTAGCGGTACGGTAGCTAATTCTTCCCGTTGTTCCTCATTTACTGGATCAAAACTATTTTCATCATCTACAACAGAAGTTTATAGGTTGTCTTATATGAAGAAAGTGTCATATTGTACATTAAATATCTCTAATCTACAACATTTAATTTTTTATTACCAATCTAAATTATTTTTTTAAGTACAAGGAAGCCTTTTGTTATTTTGAAATCAAAAATATTCAACAAATGCAAATCCCAACAAATTTGTATTCTAAATTTAAAAATAGAAAAGAGAATAGCAGGAAATGGATTATAATTTCTTAGAAAGTTGCATACCGTCTTTTACTTCGACAATACATGGTATTTCCACAGTATATAGAGTGAATATCCCTCTATATACTGTGGTATTTCCACGTCAAAATTACGCTTAAATATTTTTGTATAGAGCAGGTAGATTTCAAGGGGCAGCTTGGTATTTCCAGATCAAAAATTACCTTTAATTTCGAGGGGATTTAAAATGAGTTGAATGAAGGAATAATACGGTATGCGGTCACAGAATCAATTCCGATTTTGATGTTGATAATATTAAATTTCATAAGTTGTGGTTTTTTACACCAAAAACTAATAAACTATAACATGACACAAGAAATAGGTTTAAAATAAGTTTGATATGTTTTTAATAACAAATAGTAAAATTGTTTGCATAGAAAACAAGCTATAATTTATTGCAACACTACAATGCAACAAATTTGTACGTCAACAATATAAATAGCAGAATATTCTTAGGTTTACATGGAAATTTCAGCTTTCAAACATAAAAACTCACCTTGATCAACATTCGAATGTTGGTTAGGACTGTCTTCTATTGAAGAAAATAAACTTGGTACTGCGTTTTTGCATAACCTGTTCCGAGTTTTATTTGAAAACATAGTAGTTTCAAAATGCACACTGCATAATCTATTCAAATTTAAGTTAGTTTTCTTCAACAAATCTTCTCTCTGGCACAACATTGCCCAATTCCGTGCTCTGAAAATAAATTAAATTTACTCACTATTTAGACAACACTAAATTTGCCGGCTATTATTAACTTTCATAAATATAATATTATATATGAATGTAGAAAACACACAATATTTATGCCTAGGTGAAGATTCAACTAGTATGATATTGGATAATAATCAGAAAATAACTAGCTGTGAGAAATATAAGTATTTGGGAATTCATTTCAACAAAGAAGATACGGAAGATGCAAAAATTAAGAGCAGAATAAATAAAGAAAAAATGATAATTAAATCATTGAACTGAGTTTTGTGGAGTACCGATATAGGGAAACAAAGAAAAATGATAATATACAACACCATGATTAAGAACACATTGGTATACGGATTCGAAACATGGAGAATAAAGAAACACCAGTAGAACATCGAGATTGGACCGGGTTAGAAATGAGTAAGTAAAGCGAAGAATGAAATTACAGGAAACGGTCATATATGCATTGAGAATAAACAATTAACGTGGTACGGACATGTTCAGAGAATGGGGGAGGAGAGACTGCAAAAGAAAATTATGAAATGGATACCTACAGACAACAGATAAAGAAGAAGGGCAAGAATGGCGTGGATACAAAGAGTAAGACGATCAATGAGTGTACGAGGATTAGAAGATGAAAATTGCAATTATAGAAGATATTGGCAACAAGGCATCGGACAACGTCGGAGGACGTTTTGAACCCGAGTTTATATATATAAACATATAATATATATATATATATATATATATATATATATATATATATATATATATATATATATATCAACATATCTTTAGAAAATTTTTCCTCTTTGTAAATATAATTATTGTATTTGAAGTATTTAAAAAAACTGCACCTAACATTTTACTATTTCCAATAATAATTGATGCTATTCTGTTAAGGTGGTTAAATAAGCAAATTTAAAATTATATACGTACCTAATAGCTTCCTTGGGAAATCGGAAAAAACTGTAGTTACAATTTTTTGAATTGTTCTTACACATTTTCGCTGAACACCGACTAATACCACTTCGACTTTTACTCATGTTCACACAATATGTACTTCACAATTCTAACAATTATTATTCACACTAACTCAATTTAACCAAAATACGGCACTGTTCACCCTTACGTTTCTACGCGACTAGCAATAGAAGAATGGTTCTCGAGCGACTAAGAAATAAGCGCAGTCGCCCTGCGCGTTGACAGACTTTACTTCCAATTTTTCCGAGAGTGGTTCTACTGTGGAACCTCTATATACTGTGTTTTAAACTATAACGTGCGCGAGCAGGTCCGTACTTAACATATACTCCCCCACCTTGAAACCCCAAAGACCGGGTCTCAATATTAAATAAAAAAGTGTTTTTTAAATAAAGTTTCAAAGATCATATTACTTATAGCTATAAAGAATTTATTGATCTTGGTTTGGTAGAACACAAATTTTCACAACCGGTCGTTTAATGTCACCAGTGTTTGTCTTTATCATAACCGACCGCACAATATTGTCACTTCCGGTATAAGTTTTTAAAATTCTACCTAACTGCCACTTTAAGGGAGGAAGTCCATCATCCTTAACCAGTACCATTCGTCCAGGCTTGATCAGCTGTTGGCAATTCTCCTTCCACTTGAACCGCTGCTGAAGATGGGATATGTATTCTTTGGACCATCGTGTCCAAAAGTGCTGTAATAACTGTTGCACCCTTTGAAATCTTGAAAGACGATTTTCATTCATGTCGATTAAGTTCTGTTGTGGTATAGTCGTCAATGAAGACCCGATTAACAAGTGTGCAGGAGTAAGGGGATTAGGGTCATTTGGGTCATTAGAAAGAGGATAAAGTGGTCTGGAGTTGAGGCAAGCCTCTATTTGATATACAACCGTAGAAAATTCTTCATATGTTAAGATTGCTTTACCTACTACACGTTTCATGTGGTGCTTAACTGATTTAATATTTGACTCCCATAACCCTCCAAAGTGGGGAGCGCGTGGAGTAATGAAGTGCCATTGAATACCGTCGCTTGACAAATCTGTCGTAATGGCATGAGAGTTTTTGTCAAAAAATTGTTTAAGTTCGTTATTTGCTCCCACGAAAGTGCTGCCGTTGTCTGAAACGATTTCGGAGCATTTACCGCGTCTGGCAGTGAATCGGCGTAGTGCCGCCAAGAAGCACTCTGTCGTGAGGTCACTGACAACTTCTAAATGTACAGCCTTGCTGGCGAAGCAGATAAAGAGAGCAATATAAGCCTTAGAAGTTTTGTAATTACGACCCTTTCTATCTCGTAAAAGAACGGGACCAGCATAATCGACTCCAGAAACCGTAAAAGGCCGTGAGGGTGTGATTCTCGACTCTGGAAGATTGCCCATAAGATACTGTTCGGGATTATTGTTGAATCTAAAACATCGGACACAATCACGAACAATTTTTCGAACCAAGTTGCGCCCTGAGATTGGCCAGTAATTCTCTCGTAAGGAAGCAAGAAGTGCTTGAGGACCAATATGTAAAAGCTTCAAGTGCTCGTGGCGAGCAATGAGAATCGTGATATGATGTTTTGAAGGTAGCACTATGGGGTGTTTTTTGTTAAAATCAAAAAATGATGAATTGTGTAAACGACCCCCAACACGTATTAGTTTTGTTGTAGTATCAAAGAATGGGTTAAGGCCAAGAAGTTTACTTCTTCTGTCAATTTGATTGAAATTAGAAAGTGCATCATAATCATATGGAAATGATTGACGTTGTACAAACCTAATTAATGTTAAAAGAGAAGTACTAAGTTCGAGTGTGGACAGAGGACCTGTAGTTCGTAGATGTCTAGGATTCGACAAATTGTCTTTAAATCTCAATACATAAGCAAAAACGCGTGTTAGCTTATTTAGAGAAGAATATTTGTTATAAAAGGTAAATTCATTGTCGATGTGATGAAACACAACAGTTTTATTACGTAGTTCAGGTAGTTCAGAAGTTATACAAACTTCTTCATGTTTTGTATATTGAGGCCATTCTTCTTGGGGTAAAGTGAGCCAAGAGGGTCCATGAAACCATAAGTTCGAATTAATAAGTAATGAAGGATTTATACCTCGTGATAAGAGATCCGCTGGATTGTCATAAGTTTTAACATACTTCCAATGTTCGAGATTAGTCAGCTTCTGTATTTGTGCTACTCGATTCGCAATGAAAGTTTTAAGTAAATGGGGAGAGGTGTTTATCCATGAAATTACAATTGTAGAATCAGTCCAGTACGTGATATTTTTAAAGCAAACGCGTGAAGATGAAGTGACTTTTTCAACAAGTTCAGAAAGTAGTGATGCCCCACAGAGTTCGAGTCTTGGAATAGTTAATAGTTTCATAGGAGACACTCGAGTTTTGGCACAATAAAGATTTGAAGTGTAATTTCCAAATGTATCCGTGCAGCATATGTAAATGCATGCACCGTAAGCTGCCTCTGAAGCATCTGAAAACCCATGAAGTTGAACAGAGATTGGGTTAGACGAAAGTACATGTCTAGGTATTTTTAAAGTATTTAATTTTGTGAGCTCGAAGTAGTATTTCGTCCAAAGTGTGTAAATACTTTCAGGAACAGATTCATCCCAACTTATTTTGAGCTTCCAGAGCTCTTTAAGAATAATTTTGGATGTAACTATTACGGGTGAAAGTAACCCTAAAGGATCAAATATTTGTGCTGTACAAGACAAAATTTGTCTTTTGCTAACCTTAGAGTTTGTTGTGGAGATATTTATAGAATATTGTAGGGAATCAGAAGACGGATTCCAGAGTAATCCTAGTGTTTTATTGTGTTCGTCAGAACCAATAGATAGGAATTCAGGATCAGAATGAATTTGTAAAGACGAATCATTAGTAGTCCATTTTCTTAGGGGAAAACCGTAAGAAGACAATAAGTTTGACATGGTTTCCTTGATTTCTCTGAGTTCTTCAGATGTGTCGCAGCCAGTTAGTAAGTCATCTACATAAAAGTCATGTAAAATGATGGAAGAAACCTTTGGGTGTTCGGAAATATGTCGGTAGGCAATTTGATGAAGAGACCTAATGGCAAGAAATGCTGCTGACGCTGTGCCATAATGTGTAGTATCCTTTTAATAATACGACAATATACGGTAAATAGTTTTATTTTACTAAAATACCGCTAAAAGGTGTGAACACAAATGTTTATATTTTTACAGCAATTTTACAAGTGTCCTTTTTTTAGGTTGACAGCTGACGCGTTGCTGATTTTTAAATTTCCTGGATTCGATGGTCATTGATTTTAATTTCTTCCTGTCCCAGAGTCTCATTCGTTTGAGAATAGGGCTCGTTTATTGACTCGTTTAATAACAATTTTGGTTGGACATTCAAATGTATAGCACTAGGCCCCTGTTCGCCACTTGACCACTTATTTTCAAGACCTTCCCTATAAACTTTTTCAACCTGATCCTCCACTACATCCGATTGATTCCGCCGAATTTGATTCAAATGCCTCTTCCAAATCAAATTCTCATGAATCAGTTTACACAAATAAATCCTATCATTTAAAACTTCATCTATTACACTCTCTACCCATATTTTTCTATTTGGATTTCGATAGTCCCTGCACCAAACTCTATCCCCCTCTACAAAACTATCTTCTCTTTTTCCTTTATAATTTAAAATTTGATTTTCAGCTTTTTCTTTTGATGAAACCCCTTTTAGAGACAATAAATCTAAACGTGTACGTACCTTAGTTTTAAACATCATACTGCTAGGTGACATACCAGTAGTAGCATGTATCGAATTTCGATATGAAAATAAATATCTGTAAATCAAAGTTTCCAGTTGCACATTTTTATTTTTTTCATCTGAAAGAGCTTTTTTTAATCCTAATTTAACCGATTTAACACAGTTTTCTGCAAACCCGTTAGTTGAGGGATGAGAGGGTGGAGATGTTACAAACTTAACTCCGTTATTACTCAAAAAATCAATGAAGTTTTCGGATGTAAATTGGGTCCCATTATCCGTTTCTACTATACGCGGTATACCAAAACGTGAAAAACATTCCCTAAATCTACTAATAGTATTTTCTGAATCAGGTGTGTTCATCACGAATACCTCTGGCCATTTAGTGTATGTGTCCACAATAATTAAAATTGTCTTTGTCCTAATGGGCCCTAGAAAATCAGCATGTATTTTTTCATAAATGTAGTGAGACTCCAGTGACTTCATCAGCTTAGCCTTAGGCGGATCTGGCCGCAATTGGCAACAAACTTTACAGTTATTGACCTGCTGCTCAATCTCGTTATCTAGCGATGGCCACCAGAAATAGGAACGGGCGCTGGACTTCATCTTCGTCATACCTTCATGATTACTGTGTAATTCTTTAAGTAACTGCCCTCTCAGTGCAACAGGAATTACCGCGCGATACCCCCACATTATAATTCCTTGCTCAATAAAAAGCTCCTGCCTCCTAGCTATAAATGGTTTCAATAGTTCATTTTCTGTATGCTTCGGAAATCCATATCTAATAAAATTGAACACTTTGCCCAAAATTGGATCTTTTCTTGATTCTGATCTCAGTTTTATTGAATCTATAGGTATTAAACTCTCAACCATGTTTAAATAATCATATTCAGGCTCATCATTTTCATAATCATCCTGTAAAGGCAATCGTGACAACGCATCTGCTCTTGAGTTATCCACTCCTCTGATAAACCTAAAAGTGTAATCAAAACCAGCTAGAAATAAAGACCATCTTTGAATTCGACCCGCCGCCATTTTCGGCAGGCTTTTATATTCACCAAAGATCGATTTCAATGGTTTGTGATCACTTAATATTTCGAACTTCCGTCCCGCCAAATATTGGTACAATTTAGATACCGACCAGTAGACAGCCAGAGCCTCCTTCATAATTTGAGAATAATTTCGCTCTGCTTTGTTTAATACCCTCGAGATATAGCATATAGGCCTCTCACTCCCATCTGGTAAAACATGAGACAGAACTCCTCCGATTCCATAATCACTCGCATCACACGCTAAACGAATTGGTTTATCTGGGTCATAATGTACTAAAATCTTTTGTGAAGCTAACTCAGTCTTTGCATATTGAAAAGCATTTTCACATTGTTTTGTCCATTTAAATTTTTTCATTTTCCCTACTAACTCATATAAGGGTTTTAATTTCCCTTGTAAATTTTCACAAAAACGAGAATAATAATTTATCATTCCCGCGAAAGCCCTAACCTCTGTAATATTTTTGGGTCTAGGAGCACTTATGATTGCCCTTACCTTTTCTTCGTCTTTTTCCAACCCATTTTGTGATATTTTGTGTCCCAAATAATAAATGTTTTCTTTGAAAAATTCGCATTTTTTTTCGTTTAATCTAAACCCTGCTCTTTCTAGTCGCTTTAACACCTCCTCCAAGTTTTCTAAATGCTCTCTATCGTCTTTCCCTGTTACTACTACATCGTCCAGAAAATTTACTGTACCCCGACACCCCTGCAAAACCTTTTCAATTACATTTTGAAAAATAGAACAGGCTGGCTTCGTGCCATAAGGTAACCGCTTTATTCTATATATACCTAGAGGTGTGCTCCAAGATAATAACTCACTAGTTGTATCATCTAGTACTAACTGGTTATAAGCATTGAGAAAATCGAGTTTTGAATATTTTTGTCCTCCTTGTAACGCGGCGAAAATGTCCTCAATACGGGGCAATGGATGGTTGAAATCTTTTAAATATTTATTTACTGTGATTTTATAGTTAGCGCAAACACGAATATCTTTGCCATTGGGTTTCATAACTGGTACTAATGGTGTTCCCCACAGAGAATTATCTGCCCGTTCAATAGCACCCTCTGACTCTAACCGCTTTAGTTCCACCTCCACCTTTTCCCGAAAAGCAAATGGTAAGGGATGAGGTTTGTGGAAAACTGGTTTTACATTTTCATCTATTTCTAAAGTAACTTTTTCCCCATTGTACCTACCCAACTCCCTTTGAAACAGCTTTGAATATTTTGACAATATTTTATCCAATTCATTGTTTTTATTTTGAATAGCTAGGTCATTAATTGTTATTTTGGAATTTTTTAAAGACATGTTAAATTTACTAATTATATCGCGACCTAACAACATTTTAGTAGCTTTCTTGACTATTGTAAAATTACAAATTTTTGAAACATTCTGTATAGAAATTTTTACAGTAATTTTCCCTTCTGGATTCACAATTTCTCCAGAGTAGGTTTTTAATTTAATACCTGTTTTATTCAAAGGAATGTAGCTTAAATTATCTAAATAAAACTTATGAGGCATGCAAGAAATACCTGCTCCAGTATCCAATTCCATCTGTGTGGACACCTTATCATCTACTACAACTGGAATATACAGTGGCTTTATAAAATTAACTTGTTGAATGTCTGTTAAGTTGTACAATGAAAGTATATTCTCATTTTCTTCCTCTTCCACCAAATGATTCTGCTCTAATTTGCATGCTGCCATAATATGACCCTTTTTGCCACATTTTTTACAAATAAATGTTCGGTACTTACATTTACTAAAATTATGCTTGGTTTTGTTACAGAAATTACACCTTAAGTCTTCTGGATCACTATGTCTCTCTTTATCACTATGTCTCTCCACTATTTTCTCACCATTTCTGGAAATATTACTACTAGAAGTACTACTTGCTTTTTGTCTAACTTCTTGTAGCTTATTCACTTCAGCATTATTTCTGGACTGTTCTCTCAAGGCTGCTTCTTTGTTCAAAGCTATCTCTAACAGTTCTTGAAAACTTTTGGACGGACTCTCCTCACACAAACGGTCCAATATATGACCTGGCCTCATGCCTGTCACAAATTTATCTTGGACTCTATACATCAGTTTGTCCATAAAATCACATTGTGTAGCTGCATTTTTAACCCTTAAATACCAATCATTAATAGACTCTTGGCCCTGTCTTAATGAATCGAAAACAATCCTTCTGCGATAGACAGACACTCTTGGTTTAAAATGTAGTCTTAATAACTGTATTAAAGTATCAAAGTCTTTACCATTCGGCTTCTCAGGGCTACATAGGTCTCTCAAAATCTTGTATACCTCTTCACTTAACAAGGTAAGTAAAACAGCAACCTTTCGTGTACCCTCTATTATATTTGCCATAAACAATTGGTCTAGCCGTTCTTCAAATACTTCAAAATCATCACCTTGCTTGAAAACTGCTAATGCCGAAATGTTCCCAGTATTAACCACTGTAACAGTCGGTTGGATTGGCAAAACCACGTTTTCTGAATTACCCTGGTTCAAGGACATGACTTGCAAATTCCAAATTCAACTTTCCGTAAAAAAATACAATATTTTGTGCTTCACCCAAACTTCCACAACTTTTCTCGTCGCCAAATAATTGTAGTATCCTTGTAATAATACGACAATTACGGTAAATAGTTTTATTTTACTAAAATACCCGCTAAAAGGGTGAACACAAATGTTTATATTTTTACAGCAATTTTACAAGTGTCCTTTTTTTAGGTTGACAGCTGACGGTTGCCAGACAGCCGTCAGCTAACACCCTAAGGTCGGGTTCACACTGTCTAAGCTTACGACACTACAATATGTAACAGTGTTTAATGTGTAGACAGAAATCCCATCATTTGTATTAAATCTCCAAAGGATCTTTTGAAGGTAACGTTGTTCTGGCGTTATGAAAACTTGACGATACATTTTAGTGATATCTGCCCCTAGTACAAATTTATGTTGCCGAAATCTAAGTAAAATGTAGAATAAGTTATCTTGTAAGTGAGGGCCGACATACATTATGTCATTTAATGAGTAGCCTGTGGTAGTTTTTGCACTACCGTCAAATACAACTCTTAATTTTGTGCTGGTTGATGATTCCTTGAAAACACAATGATGAGGTAAAAAGAATCCAGAATTATCGTCAGTGTCCCGTGTTAGGGACATGTGGCCAAGTTTAATGTACTCAAGTATGAAGTTATGATATTCTGATTTTAATTGAATATTGTTTTCAAGTTTTCTCTCTAAGTTCAGAAAACGTGTTTTAGCAGAAGTTTTAGAATCCCCTAAGATTGATGGAGATTCCTTTAGAGGAAGAGTAGTGATAAAACGACCATCACAATGGCGAGAAATGTGTTGCTTAAAGTGATTTTCACAATAGTTGTCTTCTTCGGAAACAAACTTGGTTTTAGGACATTCCTCTAGTTCCCAAAACTTTGTGAGCTGTACATCTAATTGACTTGTGGAAGAAAAGTAACAATTTTGTTGGGAGTGATGTTGAATCTTTGTTGGAATGGGGCCAGAGATTATCCAACCAAGAGTGGTTTTTTGAATGATAGGTAAACCAGGACCAAGTTTAATTTGTCCTACGCTTAAAATATCCCAGAATGTATCAGCACCAATAAGAAGATCTACTGGACCAGGTTTTTCAAAATTCTGGTCAGCTAGAAGTAAATTTGTTGGAATATTGAGCTGAGAACGATTGACGTGTGTATAGGGCAAATTCCCTGTAATTTTGGGCAAAACTAGACAGGATATCTTTCTAGAAAAATTGTTGATATGTGATTTAAATGTTAGTGTACTCCGGAAGTTAATACTGTGAGTTAATTGATTAACTCCCGAGATCGAAGTGTTAATTTTTTCCTTTGAAAGTTGTAAAATATTACAAAGTTTCTCAGTTACAAAATTGGATTGACTTCCATTGTCCAATAGTACTCTACATTTATGTAAGTTGCCGAACTTATCAAATACGTTGACAACAGCAGTTGAAAGTAAAATATATGGTTTAACAGGAGTGTGGATAGTTGAACTGATATGATGAGTTGAAGAAAAGGTCGAGGTAGAAGAAGATTCATTAGACTGTAGACTAGTGTTTGGATTATTAGAAGATAATGAAGTTTGAGGCGAAGAGTTGTTTTCCGTGATAAGAGAATTTGAAGATTGTGAGTTTTCAAAGTGTAACATGGTGTGGTGTATCTTTCCACATTTTCTGCAACCAGCAGAACGACAATCCTTAGTAGGATGGCCTGTGCCAAGGCAATTAATGCATAAACGTAAACGTTTTGCATTATTTAACCTATTAGTAGGATTTAGTTTTAAAAAGTCAGGACAATAATATATTTTATGTTCTTTATTGCAAAAAATACATTTTAACCTGTTTTCTGTGCTAGAGACAAAAGATCTCGTGTCAGTCTTGTAATGTTTATGACGGGGTGGATTTCGGTCCTGTTTATTATCATTATAGCTGTCTAATGATTCTAAAATACGACATCGTTCTTTTAAAAACTTTAATAAATCGTCCAAAATTGGTACGTCGCCTGTACAATTTTGTGATTCCCAACACCGTCTTGTTGAGTTGTCGAATTTCGTTGATAATAAATAAATAATCAAATCATCCCAGTGTTGTGTAGGGCGTTGCAAAACTTCTAATGCGCGTAAATGTTTTTGAATGTTGTCTAGAAGTTGTCTGAGACCTTGATTTGACTCTTTTGTAATAACCGGTAAATTAAAAATGGCTTTAATATGATTATTTACTAGTAATTGTTTATTTTCGAATCTTTCAATTAGTAAAGCCCAAGCAATATCATAATTAGCATCACAGACTTGTAAAGATTTGATAGTTTCGGCAGCTATGCCGCGTAAAGAAAGACGTAAGTAATGAAACTTTTGTACATTTGAAAGTGACGTGTTATCATTAATAATGGAATTAAAACTGTCGCGAAAGAAAAGCCATTGATCAAACGTTCCATCAAAGGTAGGTAGATTTAACGAAGGTAATTTAATGTTGCTTGTATTTGTAGGACTAGCTGCTATTGAACTATTGACACTGCGTGAATCAGACAATTCAGTAGGTTGTCTAGATGAAATAAGTTTTTTAGTGTCAGATATTATTTTAAAATATTTATCTTCAAAAGACTGTCTTTCAATAGCATGTATTGTGTCATAGTTTATCTCACAGTCAGGGTCATTAGTTTCAATAAGCAGTTGAGCCTCATTAAAAACCTCTAAAAGCTCTTTGGCTTTAGATAAACGATTTTCCAAGTCTACGATGTCTATAGTATCATTATGTTCGATGCTTCTAAAGTATGTTGTGAAGCGTGTAAGAGCACTTTTAGCGGCTATTCGCTTAGTTTTGTTTAGATCAGACATTCTGTAATAGTATGATTAAATGTATGGAGATGTAAAATAATGAAAAAAGTATGTATGTTTGTTTAGATAATGGATGAAGTGTAATGTATGTAATGTACTTATACAGGTTTAAATTAGGAAAATATGTTTGTTGTTTAAAAATAAATATCTAAGTAAGCTTTTATAAAATGGTAATGAACTATGATTGTAAAGGTAAATAAAAAATATGTTTCATTTAAGTAGAGACAATGGCGATAAATGTTTCAGTTATTAAAAATATTATGTAGGTATGTATTAACGATTGTATTAGTTAAATTTTGGTATAATAAAATCAGTTTAGCACATTCACAACGAATACGAGAGTAGGTAAGATATTTGATGTAAATGATATCCCTATTCGAAATAATGAAATGTATTAATTTGGTTTGAAAACCATGTAAAATAAATCAAATAGAGACCGTAAATGTTTTAAAAGTGGTAAATAAAAGGAATGGACTGACCTTGTTTTATCCAGTTTTAGTGTAAAATGCAGCCTCGTGGGGTTGTAGGACGGCAATATGGCGTCGTATTTTGAAGAATAAAGATGTTTTCTTTATAATCTTGCTGGAAGCTGGTAATAATTATTCATTCGTGCTTCGAAGGACCATGGATGAGCGTGTGTGAAGTATTTTGAGAATTTCACGTATAATTTTATTAAATAAACACTATAAACAACAAACTAACTGTACAATAATAACTTAAATATATAATTTAAAAATGTCTTCATCCACAAGCGGGGTTGTCGTCGATCTCTCCTTGGCTTGCTCTCCCTCCCGGCGTAAACCGCCCTGTCTCTCGCTCGTTCGGTTGTCGTGGTGGATCGTGACGCAGGCGCATAATTTGTAGGTTTTAAACTATAATGTGCGCGAGCAGGTCCGTACTTAACAATGGTTGTGACAATAATTTTAAGAGTGTGAAACCCAAGATTATGCGTGTTAATTTTTCACAGTTTTCCAAAAGGAAAGGATTTAGTGTCGAAACCTATAAGGGCTTAATGGGTTAACTGATGCAGAAGAGCTGATAATTTTAATCCTGATTCTAGTAGAATATGCTCTGTTCATTTTACAAACAATGACTATGAAAGAGATCTTCAAAATGAATTATTAGGTAAAATGATTAAGCAATAAAATGCCTATAAAATTTTTTAACGTAACTTATTTTAGGTTTACCTACTAAACGCCTTTTAAAGAAAACTGCAGTTTCAACACTTTGTATAAATATACCTTTGACACACCTTCTGTCTCTACTCGTGAAGGTAGATTAGATGTTATAAACAAAAAGCAACTTGTGGCAGAAATTACAAAGGTTGGGTCAAATATTTTGAATATTGCATCTAATCAACATGAATATACTATTACTGAATCTGAAATAATTTTTGAACAAGCTGATGACAATATAGATTTAAAGCCTGAAGTAGATTTTGAAGCAAAATACAACGAATTATTAAACAAGTATGAAAGGTAATTTAACATGCAAAGTTAGTAAACATAGTTATAGTTTACCATCATAGGTGCAGCAACTCTCTTATGAAGGTCTTATCAAGCCTACAGATGAGTGGTCCATAAAAATAAAATTATGGAATAAATATTATGAAAAATATATTGATACCTATAGGAAAAATAATGGAGTTGTTGGAAACATTTCAAAAACGATTAAAAAAAAAAGAAAAAGTGTTGCCATATGGGCTTATTAAAAACTTTTGTATACTTATAACAATAATTAGAATAAATTATAGAAATTTAAAATCCAGGAAAGCTGAAACTTTGAAGCGAAAAAACTTATCCGTGTTGGATTCAACTAGGTCAAACATTAGAAAATTAAATAAAATTGGTCCATAGGGAATGTTTCTAAAGTTTCCTAGTATTGTATACTGTTTAGTTTTACCTATAATATGTATGTATGTATGTTTACGAAATAAATAGTTCAGTATTGAATAGTTTTATTTATCATCAAATGTTTTTGGATAATAATTTGTGCTCTGACTACCTAAGTAAAACACGGATTTATAGATTTTATTTAAAAGAAATATTTACTTTGAGAGTAAACTGACATTTATTAATTTAATTATAACACTAGCAAATGCATTAATTTCGAAAATAAATTTTATTTGCCATGTAAAACAGATCATTTATGTCTGAATGTCTTAGTAACTGTTAAAAATCTGATTATCTGCCATTTATTTACAAAAACAAAACGTAAATTTTTCGTTTTAAACCTTTTTAATCTCAAATTAGGCTCATCTTCGGTAAAAATTAATAGTAACAATAAGGTCGATAATTGCTCGTCATCCCCACACCTACGTCACAGCCGCGTGTTGCAGTGACAGACAAATTTGGGCGATGGAACTATCCTATGTAGTCAACTGTTCTTGGTCAGTGCCAGTGTTGTCCTTGTCAATGCGCTTCTTCTCCACATCTTGCACGTCTATACGGCCACTTTAATTTATACCATGTCTGATATATAATGTAAACATATTTTTCGCTTTTGGATTAAATTCCACCTTTCTGGATAATCGTAAGGGTTTCTGGCCTACGACTTCCTTCAACAAAAACAAATCATTTTCATTGCTGAAGTTGTTAAATTTGAATTGTTTTTATTGGAAATTAAGGTGGAAAAAAATAGACATCGATAGACACAAAATTAGCGTGTGTATTCTCTTGCTACAAAAATGTTGTATTACACTGTGTACAAACAAACAAATATGGAGGATATATGTCTTCCGACATTTGACATAAAACATGACAGGCAAACTTTATTTGTTACAGTGTTGCCATACATAAAGTTAAAATATTAAATTGAACATAAATTCCCCCCTTTGAAGAGGATCTTCAAAGTTAAACTAATTTATAAAACTAATACAATAATGTCAATGTCACTATAGTGTCTCATTTTCCAATGGTAGTGGACACAAATGTCTAACAGAACGGGTCACTACACGAGTGGCGGTTTTCACTTCTGCTACTCTGGAGATGCCGTCCTTTCCAGGAATTAATTGAAGAATTCGCCCCATAGGCCATTTACATGGCGGCTGCTGATCATTTTTGATTAAAACTAATGTTCCAACCTTGACTGATGTGGGTGGATCCTTCCATTTGTATTGTACATGTAGTTGAGAAATATACTCCTGCTTAAATCTCGTCCAAAACTGCTGGTACATATGCTGAAGCTCTTGTGGTTTAGTTAATCGATTCAATGGAACTTCTGATAGGTCAGGATCCGGAAGGGTAGTTATAGGTCTACCAATAAGAAAATGGGAAGGAGTAATAGGTTCAATATCATTGGGATCATTAGATAGGGCATATAGTGGGCGTGAGTTTAGGATACCCTCAATTTGAACAATTAGAGAATTAAAATCTTCATAAATAAATTGTTTATTTAACATAATGCGTTTTAGGTGATGCTTTGTACTTTTTACCGCAGCTTCCCAAAGACCTCCAAAATTAGGAGTGTAAGGAGGTATAAAATGCCACCTAATGTTTTTATGAGAAGAATAATTGTTTATTTGAGTTTGATTAGCATACAAAAATTGACCTAATTCATTTAATTCATTTCTAGCCCCTATGAAAGTACTTCCATTATCAGAATAAATATCGGATGGTACTCCTCTACGTGAAATAAATCTCCTAAGACAAGATAGAAAACTATCTGTGGTTAAATAAGATACTAGCTCTAAATGAATAGCTTTTGTGCAAAAGCAGACAAAAACACAGATATAACATTTTAATAGTTTACATCCTCTACCATTTTTGTCTTTCAGTAAGAATGGTCCAGCATAATCAATACCAGTATACTGAAAGGGTAGAGATGGTGTTACTCTATTGTCAGGTAAACTTGACATTGGATAAGAAGCAAATGATGGGTTAAATTTAAAACATGTCATGCAATTGTTACAAATTTTTCTAGCTAAATTTCGTCCTCCAACAGGCCAATAAAATTGTCTTATAGCTGAAAGTAATAAGTTAGGCCCTGGATGTAGTAATACTGAGTGTTTATGTTCAAAGATAAGTTTTGTTAATGGATGTTTTGAAGACAACAAAACAGGATGTTTTTTATTAGTTTCTAAGGATGTAAATCGTAATCTTCCACCAACTCTTATTAAATTGTCTTTATCTAGAAATGGAGCAAAGCTGCTAAACTTGTGCTTAGAAGGTAAATAGGTATGTAATTTTATCAAAGAAAATTCTTCATGGAATGAATCTGATTGTGCCAATTTTAATAGTAGTATAAGAGCACAATTTAATTCTGAAACTGTTAAACTTCCAAATACTCGCTGCTCTGGAGCTTTGCGGCTATTTGAAATGAAGCGAAGAAGATAGCTTGTTACTCGATGCAATTTATTAAAAGTTGAAAATCGTAGAAATAAAGCAGATGGCTCTTTAATTTTAGTTGTGAATATA
The DNA here is from genome assembly GCA_918026665.1 of Diabrotica balteata. Taxonomy (NCBI): domain Eukaryota; kingdom Metazoa; phylum Arthropoda; class Insecta; order Coleoptera; family Chrysomelidae; genus Diabrotica; species Diabrotica balteata. The sequence goes on along the minus strand of CAKJVB030000140.1, from coordinate 7,140 downwards.
GCAGATGCTTTCTTTAAATCCGGAATTACTAGATTACATTCATTAATGGTAGATAATTGATTAAATGGTTTATGTAAAAATTCTGGACCATAAAACCATAATTTTGAATTTGCAAGATTTTCTGGTAAGACTCCCCGAGAAGCTAAATCTGCAGGGTTCTCCTTGGTGTTAACATAAAACCAGCCATATGGTTCAGTAATTTTCTGAATTTTGGAAACTCTATTAGCAACAAAAGTTTGCAATTGATTTGGCTCTTTTTTCAACCAACAAAGTACAATTTGAGAATCAGACCAAAAATATATTGGAATTGATGGAAAAGAACCTTTAAGGAGTTGATCTACTAGCTGAGCCCCTAATAATGAAGCTAGTAGTTCTAAACGTGGGATAGTGATTGATTTTAAGGGTGCTACCTTTGCTTTGGAGCACAGTAAATGTGTTTGATATATACCTTTAGCATCTACACTTCTTATGTAAATGCAACTTGCATAAGCTTGTAGTGATGCATCACAAAAACAATGCAGATCCAATAGTTTATGGGTTCTTCCTACTGCTAATCTTGGAATTTTTAATTGATTTAAAGTAGGCAATTGGTTGTAGAATTGAAACCATTTAATAAATATAGTTTCTGGAACTGGTTCATCCCAAGGTAATTTAAGTGACCATAATTGCTGTATAATTATTTTTGAAATGATTATCACTGGACTTAAAATTCCTAAAGGATCATAGATTTGAGATATGGTAGATAAAATTTGCCTTTTTGTAATATGATTTTCATGCTTGATGGAACATATTTTATACCTTAAAATATCTTGCTTGCTAGACCATTGAATACCTAGCGTTTTAAAACTTTCTGATTCTCCTATATTCAAAATTTCATTGGGAATGTCAGATGTACCAATATTGTTTAATACACGGGCATCATTGGAAACCCATTTTCTTAATATAAAATGAGCAGATTTTAAGATGAGTGAAATGTCTCTACATCTATCCTGGAGTTCAATAATATCATCAGACCCTGTTAAAAGATCATCCACATAAAAATCAGAAAGAATAGATTTAGAAGCAATAGGAAATGATTCTTGATGTTCAATAGCTAATTGGTTTATACACCTTATTGCTAAATATGGAGATGAAGTAGCACCATATGTAACAGTATTTAATTGATACGTGGAAAATTGTTCATTTGGATTATTTCTCCAAATTATTTGTTGTAAGGGTTTGTGATCTTCATGCATCAAAATTTGCCTATACATTTTAGATATATCTGCTGAAACTACATATTTATATAGTCTGAAGCGAATTAGGATATCAAAAATATTATTTTGGACCTTGGGACCAACATATTGGAGGTCATTAAGAGAATATCCAGACTTGCTTGGGCATGAGAAATCAAACACAACACGAAGTTGTGTAGTAATACTTTCTTTTAAGACTCCATGGTGTGGTGCATAGTAATTTAAAATGTTTGGAGTATCTAAGATCTTTGTCATATGACCCAATTGTATGTATTCATTAATGAATTCCTTATAAAGACTATAAAATTTGGGCTTTGAACTGAATTTTCTTTCTAATGATAGAAATCGTTGAATAGCCATTTCTTTAGAATCCCCTAATAGTGAAGGAGATTGTTTCAAAGGAAATTTTACTACAAATTGTCCAGTTTTATTGCGATATGTATCTTGACTAAATAAATATTCACATTGAGTGTCATCTTTCGACATAGAATTGGTAGTAGGAATTTCATCTATCAACCAGAATTTTTTTAATTGGTCATCTTCAGGAATATTCTGTGAAAAGTTACAAATAGAACTTTGATGACATATACTTGAAAATTTACCAGAGATAATCCAACCTAATTTTGTATTCTGTAAAATAGGACCAGCTTTTCCTAATGTGATTTTGCCATCTATAAGCAAATCCCAAAATAGAGCTGCACCTATGAGCATGTCTACTTTATCTGGCATATGAAAGTCTGGATCAGACATATGTAAATTGTTTGGTATATTAATTGAGGATATATCAATAGTTTCTGATGGTATAGAAGAAGTAATTGTAGGAACTATGTAACATGTGATATTATGTTGAAAACTGTTAAATTTAGAATAAATTGTAATATTAGTTTTCTTAGTTAAATTTGAAACAGTTTGATTAATACCAAGAATAGCTAAATTGGTTGTTATTAATTGTAAGCCTAACCTTTGGCAGAATGATTTAGTTACTAAACTAGATTGAGCTCCTGAATCCAAAAGAGCTCTGCAGGTATGAAAATTACCTTTATTATCTTTTACATTGAATGTAACGGTTGATAATAATACAGACTGACTCTTTTTGTGATCATCTGATGAAGCAAAATGTGTTTGCATTAATATTGGTGATTGAGAAATGTCTGAATTGTTATAAGTTGAAGAACTTTGAGCAACATTGTTTCTATCTTCATTTGACTCTGATGTAATTGATTGGCCATTTGAATGTGAAGACCCTGAATTATAATGAAGAAGAGTATTGTGTTTGCGTCTGCATCTTTTGCAAGAACCAATAGTGCAAGTATTTTTCGAATGACCAATTCGTAAACAATTTGAACACAACTCTAATGCTTTTATTTTATCCCATCTTTGATTTACTGATAATTTTAAAAACTCTTTACATGTATAAATAGTATGCTCACCTTTACATAGATTGCATTTAATTGCATTCATTGATAAATTTACTTGAGAACGTGGGTAAAACTCCCTAGGTGGTTTATTATATTGATTTGATAATTTTGTATTAGAATGAGGTTCCTCTATAGACTCTAATATATCTTGTCTCTCTTTTAAAAATTCAAGGAATTCTGATAATGTAGGCATATCTGATTTTGTATGGAACTCTCTCCACTTATTTTGATTAGTTTTGTCTAGCTTATAGTAAATTACATGAATTATAACCATGTCCCATAGTGCATCTTTAGTTAATTGCATACCTTCCAAGGCAGACAAATGCTTTGATACTTCATCTAAAAGATTTCTAAATTGCAAAAAGGTTCCTTTTTGCATAGAATTAATATTAAATAGTGATTTTATATGTGTATTAACAAGAAATTTCTTTTTGTCGAATTTGTCACAAAGCATTTCCCAAGCCCTGAGGTAATCTTGATTTTCATCACAACCTGAAATCGTTCTTTTTGCATAACCTTCAAGTGCTGCCTTTAAAAAATTGTATTTTTGACCATTATTCAGAGTTTGATTTGAATGAATAGTTGCCATAAAACTTTTTTTGAATTCCAACCAATGGTCATATTCTCCATTAAAAACTGGAAGCTTAATTTTTGGTAACAAAAAATTTGAGAGGGAATCATGACTATTTATAGAATTAACATTACTGTTTGAAACATTGTTGGAATTATTTTTGTCTATGAAGGCTTTTAAATATGCAACAACACTATAAAATTTATTTTCAAATTGTTCCCGTTCCTCAAATTGTTCATCTAATTCAGATTCATCACACTTTTGCTCAATTAACTGCTGTATTTGTTCAAATTCATTAATTAAATTGATATTATTATTGTATCTTAATTGAATATCGGTTATATCAGCTATAATTGTTGCATCTCTAATCTTTGTTATATGGTTTTGTAAAATAGTTACCTTTTTCTTAATTGACCCACGAGTTCGTTTTAAAGTATCTAGATCTCTAAAGTCTCTGCCTGATACTGCCATTTTGTATGATTTTTATTTAAATTAGTGTTAATATAAGTTTGTAGTACCTACTTAAATTGTTCAAATTGAAAATAGCCCAAAGCTCAACCTTAGATAATGTAAATGGCTAGGAAAGAATGGGTATTGATATTTCAAAGGTTTAATGATAGTATGAATATGGAATGGACTGACCTTAATCCTTAATTGTTCCTTGCTTGAATGTTGAATGGCTTGCTGTGTGGTTCTCGTTCCCACGTGGTTCACACTTTTGTAAATATATTATAATAGTAAACTTGTTTTCCACCTAATCCGGCTATATACGAAGGACCAATGGTTAAATTTGAATTGTTTTATTGGAAATTAAGGTGGAAAAAAATAGACATCGATAGACACAAAATTAGCGTGTGTATTCTCTTGCTACAAAAATGTTGTATTACACTGTGTACAAACAAACAAGTATGGAGGATATATGTCTTCCGACATTTGACATAAAACATGACAGGCAAACTTTATTTGTTACAGTGTTGCCATACATAAAGTTAAAATATTAAATTGAACAGAAGTGAAATCGTTTTCTACTGCTTTCCATTATTTATAAAAATCAAAACAAATATACTTAACCACAAATGTGATGAATGTTGATATTTTGGTAATCGGGTAAGATCCCCTTGAGCATTCGGTTACTTTCGGCTCGATAGGGATGCGTATGAACGTAACGTATCAGCCCGTTACGTTAGGTAAGACGTATCTAGATACGTTAGTTCAACCATTAACGCGCATGCTTATATGTCAAAAAGATACGTTACGTATACGTATTTGCTTGCACAAAAACTCAAGTCGTGAAGTTGTTTTGACAGAAAGTGAGCAACTAGGAAACTACTAACTTGTCTGTCAACACAGAACACAAAGAGAGAGGGCGAATAATTATTCTACGTGACAGAAAGAGAGAGGAAATAATGAGAGGAAGAAATGAAAACAGGGGAAGAAATATAGAGGGACAGACATCTCTGAGAGGGACAGACAGAGAGGGCGCCAACTACTTTTTAAATAAAAAAGATAGTAAAAATTAACTGAAGATAAATAAATTAATAAAGAAATTAAAATGAAATAATTATTTACATATAAATTAATAGAGATGTGACGTTTATAACGTTACAAATTATCTGTCCAAATAGTCAGTACATCAGTAGGCTGATTATTAGTAATTTCTTCACTTGCCTAAGTAAATAAGTAAGAAGCTATTTCATTTCCTTCTCGACCCGCTGTAACTTCATTCCAGATCATGCACTAAGTTTTATCAGTTGTTGCATCATAAATAGTACTATTTAACTAAGATTATGTAATGTTCTATGGTACAGACATTTTAAGGTAAATCTGAAGTGTTTTTTTTTGCATTTGGGTCTGAACTTGATATTCTTTTTGTCAAGTTCACTAATCAATATCTTAAAGTATTCTGCTACGAAGACTTAAGCCGTTAAGGTTTCATAGCTGATGGTTTTCAGTATGTATTGTGATTTGTTTAAATAGTTACTGAATGTGTTTTATCTAACAATATGGTTAAGGTGTTGTTCTACACCTACATTATATATGGTTGTCGGTGGTGGCTCAGGTATATTTTTTATATTATTTTGTTGATCATTTCCTTCTTTACTCTCTTCAGTGACCATGCTAAACGAGGTATTTTTGTTCAGTGGCTTTTGCAGCCAATAGTTACAATTTTGTTCCGTTTTCTACATTTTCCCTCATCAGGACTTTTTTTTATTCATTTTTGTTTGTTATTGTATCCCATTTCATTTAGAGGCAGAGTTTGAGGTTTATTCATTGAGAAAAAAGACAAAAGAGGGAATCTAATCCTTATGAAAAGGAGACCAAAAAAGTGGCCTCTGATGGCGGACATATCCGGAAATGCGAATGCGCCAAATTTAAATTTTCCGACACTTATTAACAGTAGCTATATAATATTTTTCAGAATGTGTCTTAGACGAGAAAGTTTTAATTAATTATTAACGATAATAGTCTAAAATGCGACACAATTGTTAAAAAACTTCAATATAAATAAGATTTCATGTGACATTTGGGACAAACAATAACATAACCCAACTAAATTTGATGTCAAACAAGGAGAGAGACTCTCTTTCCTTGTTTAATGTGGCCTCTAAAGATCGCACTTCCTGTCTAACAATATTTTTGCCCCCACTACCTTTACATTCCTTCTTTTGTCTTTTTTTCTCGATGGTTTATTGTTAGTTCATGTATTGGTATGCTTGTCACTTTTCATATACTAGGTTTTGGGTGAAATGGTGAAAGGATTTGGCTGAGATAAATATTCTGCGATAATTGGTTGCATTTGTGTGGATAAACCTGGCATCTGTTGATTTACAACGTCATTACGTTAGTTTGCTCAAATATTTGACCGTCTGAAGACCGTGTTAGACGGTCAAATATACGTCATAATTACAGTTTGTTCAAATTTTAAAAATCTAGCTGTCACAGGATCATTCTAATTTGATCAAATTTTTATTGACAGCTGTCTAATGACGTAAGTCAATGGAATTAATTGCCTCTTTCACTTGTTTATTTGTATAGTTTGTGATTTATTTACAATTAAAATTGTTCTTATTCACCATGAAAATAAAAATACTAAAAGGAGTTATGACTTGTTTAAGTATTGCCACTGTTCTGGCATATCAGGCTGGAAAAGTACAAAGGAAAAAACGTAAAATGTGGGCTAGACCTTGGCTTCTTCGACGAAATGAAAGTCCTTTTAACAATGTTTTATCCATGGTGGACAACGAACTTAGAGTAGAAGCTCCTCTAAGTTATAAAAATTATTTGAGAATGTCTTACCAGTCCTTCCAAACATTACTAAATAGGGAACTTGACAATGTTTTTTTCTATTTATTTATATATTTTATTTATATTTGTGTACATATAGAAACAACGCATACCAAATATCAACCCTCAAATCGCGATATTTAATTTACAATGAACATTTAAAATTATGATCGCCAGCTGTTCATTTTTAACAACACGAAGGACGATATGACGTCACGCTGCTAGTTCCAAGACAAGAGAACAACGAACTGGCAACACTGTTGCCACAAACTGTCAACTGTAAAAACATTGTTTTGAAGTTTACATTTTGTTGTGGATATGTGGATATTTTGTTTTTATTAGGTGTGCTTTAATAATATCAATAATAATAATGGAAGCAAGACAAAATCAATATTACAAATATTGGGGCGTTACGCATAAACGGGCACTCTAACCTAACCATGATACTATGACTATAAGATAAGATATAGCGCATGTTTTTGTGACGTCATTGGAGAGTTGCAAGTTCGAAATGTCAGTTTTTTGTATATCAATAAATAATCTTTAATAAATAGTTTGGAGATATCCTTATGTGTACGATTATTGTAATTATTAAACCTCTTAACTTATTTTCGTCTAGTAATTTCATCAC
>CAKJVB030000139.1:0-34000 GCA_918026665.1 Diabrotica balteata | reverse complement strand
TTCCGCTAAACATCCTGATGATGTTGTTGCCGATCAAACATTAAATAACAACCCAGATATTATACTGTACTATAGTCATAACAAAAGGTGCAGTACATACCACAGATAATATGGCAAAGCAATACTCTGCTCGTAGGATATGCAACCGATGGCCAATGGCCAAATATTGGATATTTCTGGCCTGAACGCTACATCTATGGTGTATCAAGTACCCGGATTCATGTAGAGAAAAGATGATAGACGTAATTTTTTACTAAATCTAGGAAAAGCTTTAGTAAAAGAAAATATTACCAGGCGATATAATGAAGGAGTGCGATTGAGTAAGATGTTGAAGCAGTAAATGCAAGATGTCGTTCCAGAGTTTGCGCTGATGAAGATGCAAATGGAAGCAGCCTGTGAACGATCTTCAAGTGGACGTTGCTACATATATAGTCGAAATAAAGATCGTAAATCAAGGCAATTTTGTAAACAGTGTAAAAATTTTGCGTGTGCAGAACACCATATCAAGGAAGTAATTTGCACCCGATGCCAAGAAACTTCATACTAGTTTTCGGTTCTAAGATTTATTTTTTATTCCTACAGTCAATTTAATTAAATGATGAAAAATATTTTCTTGTTCGATATACCCTTTGATTAATTACTATTTAACTGGGAATAAGCCACAATTAAAGATAAAAATACGTTTATTGACGTTTCAATTTCCACCTCAGAAATCGTTCTTAAAATATCAATTTTCTGTTTGTATTTTAAGAACGATTTCCGAAGTGGAAATTGATTTAATTGTGGCTTGTTCCCAATTAAATAGTAATTAATTTAAAATGCCACAAGAAAATAGCTTTGGAACAATACCATTTGATGTAATAAAAATGTATTAATTTAAGATTTTATTTAATTTTCTTATATTAAAAATTAAATATACTCATTTTTTCCTCTGGGATACAAATAGAACTCACATGGGACTCCACGTAATTTTACCGACGTGGGAAGACGAAGGTTAATAATATTATATGTTACTTATTTACTGATAAGTGCCTGGTAAATGATCTGAATGCTTACAATTAAAAAATTTTTCTGGATTGTAATTGCGTTTGTCTCCGCCCCTTCAATCGTCACAAATGCATTATTTTTGAAGATTGGTATCATACCAGACGTTTAGGTAATAAAGTACCTTCGAATAATTTCGCAGAAGTGATTTGTGAAGCTTGTGTAACTAAACATGAATTTTTACTCAATTATGATAGCTACAGTATGGTTAAGCCTCCTCGTGTTAGTGAAGAAACTAATCTAGATGTAACATCTGATACGGCACAACCAAGTGATGAAATGCTGGTTATTGCAAAAAACCCAAACATCAGATATTTTCAACTATTTTCTGTCTACTGCAAACGTGGAGACTCAGACTTTGGAATCTGGTATGTATGAAGCAGGATTATAAAGGCTTAGAATAAATAATCTATCGTCGAAACAATTTAAAAGTCGAAGTGGTAAAAAAAATGGCAAAATAAGTTTTCAATAGATTCTAAAATTGTTTTAGTTAAAAAATAATGAACGATATAATTCTTAATATCTTTATTACTAATCTTTGGTTTAATTAACACGATTCACATACAAATTTAAAGTCTAGCGAATTAAAATAGTTTATGCTTTAATTATTTAAAAACACAAGTGAACAAAACGTTGTAAGAGGTATTAATATTTATCAGTCTCATTAATATTTACAAGTCATCACGTTGTAAGTGTGTATTTACTTGCATTTTAAAGTCAAAAGAAGAAGATCAAATAACAATAATTACAGTGAAAATAAACCTAACATTTATTTATTTATTTAAGTACCTTTGCTTAAACATTTACAATTTAAAAAATTTTTAATTTAAAAATCAACATTTTGTAGGGTTTTTGTAGTTTTTGCTTCTACTGCTAAATATCATAGCGGGTCTTAGATATCTTAACTTTTTAATAGAGAATAGCACAGGGGTTTCCATCATTTCGATTTCCAACTCCTCAAAACTCACCTTAGTGATTAAAGGTTTGATCACTGAAGTTTTAAGCCATGAAGCAAATTCCCCGTAAATTTCCTTTATATAAACCTTACCAAAGTTTTCAGATGTTACTCGAATCATACTAGTCGAAGATATTTGAAGTTTTAATTGTTTATTATGGATTTAGCTTGATTCATCCAGTCAAAAAATCTTGTAGTATTCACTACCAAGAACAAATTTTTTTTTCAGCATTAGCAATAAGTTCAATGAGGTCTTTTAGTATAAGCAACTTGACATGGTTCTTTGCTTTTTTTACAATGTTAGCAAGGTATGTTCTTTCACAGGAAATATATAAGTAATTTCTAAAATAAAACCTTTTGATATCAAAATGAGAAACCTAACTGGTAAAGCCTGATTCTTATTTAGGCCACCACATATCTGACCAGAGAATTAGCTTTTGTTTATCAGTAGTGAATTCTTTTTTGATACTGGTAAAAAAACTGTACATTCAAAAAGCTATCTTGTTAGACCCCCTTTGCATGACAGTTTCATTTCAAAAGAGCATGATGCCCCTTCTTTCGTCTTCTAAATTAATTGCCATATTAATACAGGCAAGTTGACGGCTGTAGTACACTTGGGTATGAGTCAATGTTGAAAAATACATCTGTCGCTGAAGATCAAATTGAACCATTCAAATATCTTAGTTGTTTCATCTGGATTCTATGCAATTTTTAATTATTTCCTGTCTTGCCACATCAGTTTGCCTGTGGTGAATTTCTGGTTTTTGCTAAGCATCAGTTTTTATTTCTTCTGTTAGAGCTGTATCTATTTTGACTTTAAGCGAATCACATATTGGGCATGTGTCAACTCGTGGGGGCTTAAATTAAAGATATACATCGGTCAAAAATATAACAAAAACCACTGTCTACAAGTCTACTGGTGGCTTGGTAGAATAAACAGAGTACTTTTTCAAAAATCCTTTGTACAACTTAATTTCATTAAGCTCTGTCGGAAAATATTTTTGATTTGGAGGATCACTTCTACCACAGTCACTTTATTGTGCTGGAATTGACGATAGCTAATCAATGATCTTTTCTTTCTAAAAGAGCTCCCGTCTTTGTCTTTTACAGCCCCGTTTATCTTTCATACTTCCGTCATCACAACACTGCAAAGTCTTCGGCCAAAACCTGCAAAAGTCGTCCACGAATACCAAAAGTCTTACAAAACGTCTTTTTGCAAACTTAAATAAATGCGAATTAACTTCTTCCTAAACAACACCATTTATTAACTAAATCTTTAAAGGAAGATACTGAAGTTTATTTACATACCCGAACTTCAGACATGCCCCGAATTATTAGCATATATTTGGAGACCTTATTGCAACATAATGATAAGCCACAAAATAAGAAATCAGATATTAAGTTCTAAAGTTTAAAAAAAAATATTGAGTTAATTTTAGAAAACCATGCCTCTTGTTATCTGATTGTGTTAGTTATTAAAATGCATAAACATTTATAATTTTACAGAAACGAACACACATTTATAAAAAAATTAAGTTTATTTAAAACAAAGTGGGATAACATGTTCTTCGATTTAAAAAATCTTGACACTATATTGGAAAAAATAATAAAATTGTATTCCTACAATTTCCAGTTCTTTATTATCATTGTCAATAGCTCTTAGCTGATTATAAAAAGTATGGTAGACTAGCGGAATATAAGGTAATGAGCTTTTTATATTTTTTATTTTATTTTTTGCAATTTTCGGAGGCTCTCTGTATTTTTTTTGAATGTTTGGTAACTCTATTGTTACAGGTCTGCCTTTTCTAATAACACTAACTTCTCGATATTATCCAAAGACACTATGTTTGACAAAAAATTACCCAACATTTTGTGATTTAAATCGAACGCTATATGATCCAGCAAAATCTAAGCCCTGCTGGTCAGGAAAACGTTTATATTAACATTATTAAGAAGTGGTTCAAAACTGTAAAAATAATTCTATGTCATCTACATAACAATAATTCATAATAATATCTGCCAACCTTCCCGCGAATAACAAACTGGTGCAAAGTTTTTCTGGCCTTTCTCAATTTGAGCATAGTCTGTCAATCTCAGTTTGAAGGCATAATAAAATGACCACAATGATTTTTAAAAGAAAATCATATATTATTTGTTTAAATTTTTTTTCTTGATCTGAATTATTACCGTATTTTGCTGTCTTTATTTTAATAATCGTTTCATCACGTGTATTGCAAATATCAGATCGAGATAGTTTACGTCTCATATCGATGGTGAGCAGGCAAAATGTCCTATCTCGTATTTTGTCGATTTTTATATTTTTGGTCGAAACAATTTTAATTTATCACCCCATTAAGGAATATTTGCGAAAACCGACAACATTGTCTCGGCACCTGCTTATTTCAATTTGGCCTATTGAAAACAGACATCATTTGGAATGCTAAATGTCCTATCTAACGTCCATTCTAATTTGCGTGAAGTGGCTGTGCACATTCTGCTGATTATTTTGGTATAATCACTGTAAATAGTGACCTGTTTTACTAAAGGTATTATTGATTCTTAAGTTCTGTGAGCATTGTATTATTTATATGGAATGGGAATAAAAATCTTATTTAAATTAAAAATAACGTTGAATTTAATACTTATCTCGATAGTACAATTTGTCAGAAAATTAATTGTTCTAGTAGGAGTCTGTTAAACGTGTCAAATGGAGATAGGACAATTTGTTTTCATGCATATTATAAATTAAAATCTTTTTTATATATAAATTAGAGGTGACTGCTATTATTTATATTACATAGTGATCCAGAGAAATCATAAACCGAGGAAAGAAGTTAGTGAATATGTGTAAAATACAAAATTCGATGGAAACCTGCAATAAGTCAATGAACGCACCTTCCACTGAGGTATTATTTTTTGGCTCAGTAGACAAAGCTCATGTGATAAAAATTGAGAAAAAGAGAAACACTATAGATCGAAATGACTCTAGACGCAATTTTACCTTTCAGTATAGATTAAATAATGGACAAGAAGTAAAGCAAGTTTGTCGACAAATGTTTTGAATACGCTTGGTATCAATTAAAAAATCGTTCAGAGATGGTATCAACAAAGTTTATATAACATCCCTCGTCTCGCAGATCAGCGCAATAAACAAGTAAGTGACCGACCAGAACTAGCAAGGATAATCAAGATCCTCAAAAATTTTTTAAATGAACTGCCTAAAATGCCGTCACACTACGCTTGAAAACATTCATCTAAACTATATTTGGAACCCATATTTCATACAATTTCTGATATTTTTAAATTGTATCTTAGTAGATGCGAAGCTGAAAGCGTCCCGTCTATTGGCAGAAAGAAGTTTTTAGAAATAGTTAGTCAACAAAATATTTCAGTTTTTCCCAATAAGAAGGACCAGTGTAACACGTGTTGTAGCTACCGAACTGGAAACATAACAGAAGAGGTATGGCATGCTCATCAAAAACGTAAAACAGGACTCGAGAGATGAAAGGGAAAAAGACAAACGTGAAGCTCAGTTAGGAAATCAGTTCACAATACAATTAGATTTTTAGGCCGTAAAGTTAGCTCCCTTTACACACGCAAACGCGTTTTATTACAAGACCAAGCATGCCTGCCACAACTTGACAGTATACAATTTGGCTACAAGACATGCCAGTTGCTATTGGTTTTCTGAAGATCAGAATAATCAGCTTGTTGCATCAACATTTACTTCTTGTTTACTAGATTTTCTTTTAAGATATTATGTAACAAAGAATAAAAAACCTCTAACAAGTTTTTTCAATGGATGCACTGCTCAGAATCGGAATGCAGTTTTAAATGCCAATGCCCTTTTAAATTTCAGTAAGTTACATAACATAATAATACATCGGAAATTTTTAGAAGTTGGGCATACAAAGATGGAGGTGGATTCTGTGCATGCATGCATTGAGAGAAAATTAAAGAATAGAGAAATTAAAGTTCCAAGTGATTACATATCTATCACAAAAGAAGCTAGAAAGCTTCCAAACCCAATGAGGCTATTCGTTGTGATTTCCGTTTTTTAAGGAATATAGCAAAACTTGAAGATATTCTTCAAGCAAAACGATCCAACTGTTATGGATATAAGATCTATTTTCTACAATCCGTTAAGACATATTATGGTAAAACTTGATCATGCGGAATCAAATTGGACTGATCTTCCTGTAAGACTAAAAAATATCCCAACAATATCCAAATATCCTTCATTATTTACCAAACAATGTAAAATTTCCAAGGTAAAGTGGCAACATCTACAAGAACTAAAAAGTGTCATTTCATCGGACTGTCACTTTTTCTATGACAATTTGCCAAAAGTTTTTTAGAATCATTAAAAACTTTTTATTATTTACGTTTACCTGTTATAAAAAGGTTCTTTTTAATTTAATTTGTATTATATAATCATAATGCGTAGAGTCCTATGTAAAAAAATATTTTATTTCAAATTGTCCTAACTGACTCATTAAATGTATAATGCAAGTAAATCAATTTTTGTTAACATTCACTTTTACGTAATAAAATTTAAGTAATTACGTATTTTTTTTTAATCGTCCCAATATCAATATTTTTAAAATAAAATGGTTTTTTATTCCTCCTGTAAAACACACTTTTTGTAGATAGGACATATTGCCTGCTCACCGTCGATATCAGGAATAGCAACCATAACCCCGTTTGATTTTATTTTAAAAATATTTTTATTTCTATATATATATATATATATATATATAGATATATATATATATATATATATATATATATATATATATATATATACATTCGGTTTTATAACGTCTTACGACGTTGTCCGACTCCCAACCGCCACTGTATTCGGTCTTGAGTTAGGTCTTCGTCCAGATTTCGAGCGCTAATCGCTTTCCTAACTCCCAGGTTCCAGCTCTGTGGTGGTCTTCCTCGTTTCCTCTTCTCTGGGGGTTGCCACATCATCGTTTTTTTAGGCAATCTTTCGTCCCCCATTCGGCTCACATGTCCATACCATATGAGCTGTTTTCTCTCAATATCCTCAACTATAGTGCCCTCTATACCTATTTGTTGTTTTATCACTTCATTCCGTATTCTGTCGGCTCTTGATATTCTCATCGATCTTCTGATGGCATCCATTTCCGTAGCTTCGACCTTTTTCTTATATTTCTCGGTTATTCTCCATGTCTCAGCTCCATAAAGTAGGCTAGTTTTAACCATTGTCTCATAGATGTTCCATTTTCTTTTCTTTGATATTACTCCATAAAACTCCGTTCAAACATGCTATAGCTCTTCGTGCTTGTACAATTCGATGTTCTATTTCTCGTTCGTCTTTTCCACTACGGTCGAAGATGACGCCCAGTTATTTATATTCGTCACATGGATTTACTTTTTGATTGTCATCGATATCGAGTTGTTCTGCTTCAACTCCAATTGAGAGGTGTTTTGTCTTTTCTAAATTGATATTTAATCCTCATTTCTGGTATTCTTCAATTAGTTTTCTAAGCATGTATTCCATGTCGTCTTTGTCATTTGAGATCACCACCTGATCATCTGCAAACTGTAAAGTATATATGTAATCCTGATCGTTCAATTGTATACCCATTCCTTTGACTTTCCTTTTCCATTGTTTCAGAGCTGCAGAGATATAAATCTTAAACAGAGTCGGAGAGATACAACATCCTTGTCTGAGACCCTTAGTAACTGCAAATTTTTCAGCTAAGAGATTTCCGAATTTCATTTGGGAGTTTGAACCATAATATAGATCTTTGAGAGCACTAACCAATGTTTGATGTATATTTGATGTGCCAGGACTTCCCATAGTTTATTTAGCGGGACTGTGTCATATGCCTTCTCAAGATCTACAAAAGTCATATGTAACTCTCTATTTGTCACAACTTTCTTTTCTATAATTTGTTTAAGACAGAAGATGTTATCTGTACATGAACGACCTGCTCTAAATCCTCCTTGTTCTTCGTCTTCAGACGATTGATAATCTTCCTCTATCAGGTCCCGTAGTATTCGACCGTATAGTCGACTCATTGAACTTGTGACCGATATCCCTCTATAGTTTTTTACAATTAATTATTAATTTTACAATAAATAATAAAAATTGTAAAAATTTTTATTTCTTCCACGAGAATTTTGAAGACCATGAACGCTTAAGAATTCAGTCTTGTATACTTATATCTCCTCATCTCATACATTAACCAAGTATTCAGCAGTGTATTTTCTTCTAGAAATGTTACTTTTCTGTTTTTTTGTACAACTATTCTCATTTTTACTCTGATACTCCCAAAGAGATAACATTTTTCTGAAGCTATTTTCTTATGGCATTGTAAATTAATTACTATTAAACTGGAAATAAGCCACAATTAAAGATAAAAATACGTTTATTGACGTTTCAATTTCCACTTTGGAAATCTCAAAATACAAACAGTAAATTAAACAATTTTGTTTTTTGTTACATAGTGAAAAATTGTAATACTCTTTAATAGTAATTAAAGAGATAACAGTTTTAAATGTCGAATGAGCCCAAATCTGCTTCTTCCTACATTTGTTCTTACAAGTTCACGGCTCTTCGATTTCACGTGAACTGAAAATCGTCTTAGTTTTTTTCGAAGCATACTCTTGTCCCAAATTTCTGCTTTGTTTTTCTTTCATTTCGATAATAGTTTTCTTCATTTCTTTGTCCTCATTTGGACGGTTTTTTCTTTTCCGAGTTTATGTCGTTACCTCCGGATACCATAGGTATGCGTTCATGCAATTCGTCTTAGAATACAAAAAACATGATTGTATCAGACTCTTCTCCTTAGGGTGCCTTCTCCTTTACTAAAGCAAATATAACTACAGCAAATTGCTCTGTATCTTTAGGTGTTCTTAGTATCGAACGTATATCCACGCCTGTCCAGTCTCATACATTCTTCAACCAGAAGCATTTTCTTCTTACTGGACTTCTTCTTCCTTCCACTTTCCCTTCCGTTATAAGTCGTAGGAAGTTGTACTTTTTCCTGTGTAAGTATGTCCTAGATAACTCGTTCTTCTGTTTTTTACAATATTAAGGAGTTCTCTCTCAGTTACCTATTCTTCTTAGCACCTCGTTGTTGATCACATGATCTGTCTAAGAGATCTTCAGCATCCTTCGAAAAAGCCACATCTCAAAAGCTTCTATACGACTCATACTAATAACTCCGAGAGTCCATGTTTCCACTCCATATAGCAATATGGAATGAATAAACATTTTTGCAAATTGGTGTCGGATATCCAACGATAACGTAGAGTTTATTAGGAATTTTTTCATTCGTTGAAATGCGGACCTAGCATATTTTATACGAGCACGTATTTCGACCTCGTGGTCAAGATCGTTTGTTATCTAGCAACCAATATACTGGAATCTTTGTACTGATGTATATGTTTGTTATAGATACAAATATTAACGTCGACATTTGGTGCACGTGTAACAGTCATTACTTTTGTTTTATTTGTGTTTATATTTAGTCCCAAGCTATCTCCCTCTCTGGTTATGACATTATTTATGTTTATCTATGTTATATGGTATTAGACTCTAGAATTTGTGAATATTCAAAAATTTTTAGACTAATAACTCGATAACCCACATAACATACCATATTTTTTCATATAATATAAATGAAATATATTTTTACAACAATATGGTAAGCCAAAAAAATAAGAAAAATGCCTACCTCGCTACATTTAGACAAAAAATCATCGCTACTGAGTCTATAGTCTTTGTCTGCTACACTATCATCACTCTCGTCAATAATATTTACATCTAAACTGCTATTTTTGCTTAAAACTGCACTTAACTCAGCACGTGTACGTTAGGGATGGGAAAAACCTACCGGTTTTTAACCGAAAACCGGTTTTTTTACTTCGCAATAACCGGTTTTTATCGGTTGTTTTTGTGTCCCGGTTATAACCGGTTTTTTATTTTTAAAGTAAAAACCGGTTATTAGGTTATTAGTTTTGTTTCGATTCGGAAATCTACCGTTTAAATTTGTTATCATCACAAAAAATTTGATATTATTTTCAATACGTTTGTATTAAAATTTATTTGATACTTCCCTGTATTGTTTAAAAATTAAATACAAAGAATGAGAAATCCCGGAATTCGTAATTGTAATTTGATCCCTAAACCATAACAATTAACATCATTGGGTATCGGCACGTATTGGTAACCATAAATCATTCACCCACTCTTAAAATTTTATGTATATATGGTAAATATTATGACCTAAATTAAATTCTGATCTGATGTGAGCCGCCTTTGGTCCCATAAAATTTGAATTATGGGTGTTTGGAATAATACGACCTAATTATTTAAGGTCTTTAACTTTTAAACAGCGTTTCTGCGATTGCCATACCAATAATCACTCTAAATAGTTTCATTTTCATTCTTTCGTTAATAAACATTTTAACATTTAAACCGCATATTTATAATAGAAGGTAATAATGTTCTTTCGATAGTACTAATTTTGATCATATTGAAATCGAGTCGAATGAAGTATCGCAAGCTAAAGTTCATTGTTAATGTAACTTTGTAACCTATTGGATTAAAAAAACCGAAAACCAGTTTTTGGAAAAACCGGTTTTTTTGGCCGGTTATAACCGCCAGGTTAAACCGTAAGCAAAAAAAAACCGGTTTAACCGAAAACCGGTGTTTTGCCAAAAACCGCCATCCCTAGTGTACGTGAACTCGGCACCATTTTTATGTGGCTTACTACATTTTACGTGAAAAAGTAAAGAGGGAAGATCAACGGGTGATTAGATACTCAACACGATTCAACAATAACTCCGCTATCTACTGCAATAACCACTCAATATTTTTTCTGTAATATACATGTTTCTTTATATACATAATGCAATAAAATAGAATTCTGAAACATTGTGGCTTACTATTATGTTGCAATAGCACTTCATTCTTATGACAACTGGTCGCCTGCTATGAGTTGCAACATCGTCACTACCGCGTCTTCTTTTTACCAAACAGACTAGACAACTGAAAAACGTTAACCCGAATGACCAACAAAATCGTATTCTTTGACTTACTTTTTCCATCTACTTCTTTTTTTTATATTTACATACTTTAGTTCTCTGTTATTACTGTCTTTTCTAATAGTTTTTTTTCCATTTTCTTGAATTTAAAACACGTTTTTTGACGCTACAGCAATGATTCTTAACATGTGAAGTGCGCCCCCTAGGGGGATGTGGGAAGAAAACATCAGCAACATTGACTAATTTACTAAAATCAAAGCCAAACAAAATTCTTACAAAATAAAAAATAAAATATACACGATCACTGATATAACAGGTATAATTATAAAGAGCACTGAACACTAAATGATAAACAAGTTTAATAATAAATCAGTGACTTCCTTGAGCTTGTTTTGTAGAGCAAAGTTTATCGAAACGGGGTGTAATATTAGAAATAGACGTTCACAGTTATTTTTCTATATTTAGCTGCGATCTATATTTGGGTTTCAAAGCAGCCACCGCAGAAAATCCTGTTTTGCATAGGTAGGATGTTGAAAACGGCAATAGTATACGGAACGCTCTGGTTTTCAGTGCAGAAAAATCACCATTTACTCCTGCCCAAAATTCAAAGACGGATTTATTATTAAACTGTTTCTTGATTTTATCATTTGCCGTGAAGTCAATGAAGGTTTCTTCTTCGGCAGTAAAAAGCCCTTCCGGTGTAATTTGGAATGGATTCCTAAACCACTCGTAACTACGTATTAATTTGTCGTAGGCAAAAAAAAATCTTTTAAAATTTTTAGTCAGCATATCTAAATGATTTTCAATGGTTACAAAAACAACTTTCACTTATTGTTCTTTAACCTTGTAAGTTTTAATACATTCATCCACATTTGGAAACATCTCTAGGTTTTTTGCTTTAAATTTCTGCTCCACAATTCCAATTTTTTACAAAAACCATTAACTTTATCACTCGTATCCAATATATGTGTATTGGCTCCTTAAAGGTGAATGTTCAAAATATTTAATTTCTCGAATATTTAAACCAAGTAGCTCAATATCATCAACAATGAACTATCTCGAAACATCTCGGCTTTCAGTATATTTTCTTCTTTTAGAAAAATAGCGATTTCATGTCATTTAAAAACACGTTGTAAAAATTTCCCACATGTCTTTACAAAGAGCAGGAAAGATTCTGGTTTTCAAAGGTCTCATTTTTATATAATGAACTACTATTACAACCGTTGTTAGCACAATATTCAGGCCAGGAGACATTTCTTTGGATCATGCAGTGTGTATATATACACATTGGAGACTTTTGTTTCACAAGCGCTTCTAGACTATGAAATTTTCCGGACATTGCACGAGCACCATCTGTGCATATTCCGACGCAATTCTTCCACTCTATTTTTGCTTTATTTATTGGTTTGCAAAAAGTAGTTGTTCTAATAATGCGATATGCCGTCACAAAGTCGACCGTAGGCACAGCTATCTCTATAGCATATCTTCAGCTATATTACAAATTCGACGGGCAATAGTATCATTTGATAGAGGTATAGACTCCTTGAATTGCGGCTGGCAAAATAAGCTCTTCATCATTAGTGTGAGGCTTTTTACATCTAGCTATTTGATGGGAGGTTTAATAAGAGGCAAGTAAAAGCTTTTTCATTCACAGTCAGTTTTTTTTTAATGATTTTTTTTCTTCATGTGATTTTACCTCGAAGAATTCTTAGGGTTGATTAATGCACTCACTATGAAGCGTTTCCAAATGTCTTTTAAGTTTATTAGGTTTCACGCTGTCGGCTGCTAAAATTTTTAAGCAAATGATACATAAAGGCCTCTTCTTTACTTACTTCAGTAAACGTAAACCCAAAATTTAAGTAATCTTGAGAATATTTTCTTGATTTTATTTTTGGAACCACTCTCACCTGTACAATTGCTGATGCTTCACTAGTATCAAATGCTCGCTTACGCCAGTTAAAATTTTATCCATGATTTTGTATAAATTTAAGTACATTTACCTACTGCTTGGAATATTTTAATACCATGAACTGCAACTAATACACGAAAACTACAGCATAAACATTCGCAATAAATTTAACAGGTGCAGAATGACTGACTGGACTGACTAAACTGACTTGACTGAGGTCTGGGTCTGAGGAGGACAACTCGGAACTTAAAACTTCTCGCGAAAGGAGACGATCGGTTCTGGATTGTTATTGCCGTATATCAATAAATTTACTTATTCTCGGTAATTTGGTAATTAAGGGTTTACTGTAAGTTTAGTCCAGAGAGCAAATCCAGAGAGACTGGCTAAAAAATTTGACAAATAATTATACTTTAATAACGATAAGGTTTGATTGTCTTTATGGCACTCAAGTGTGTAAAAAGTGCCTTAAAAAAATTTCGGTACCACCCAAAAAATTCATGTAGCACCAACCCCCCGCCTGAAAAACGGGCCTGGATTCATATATTTATATTGTATGAGGGGGCGCGGTGAAAATAATTATATAAAATTGGGTCGCAACTGGTAAAAGGTTGAGAAACGCTGCGCTACAGTAACACACTCAATTACTTCTTCTGCCATTTTACGTAGACTGAGTGTAGCAACTGTGGCTGTAACTGATAAGCCACAAACAACGATATCTTTCCCTTCCTCGGTAATCAAAGTGGGGCATCAGAGCTTTGGCTTCAAGAAAGTAAAAATTGGCACATCCAGTTCAACGGTTTAATTATATAAAACGTGTTTCAGTTCGACTGACACTTACAACGTTATCAAGTGCTTTTAAGCTCATCAGATAAATAGAAAACGTTTCAAATGAGTTGTCTCGTGACTTCGATTTGTATTTAAAAAAATGTTGATTATAGTCCATTTCCATCATATTGATAGCATATTATGTATGCAAATCCCTAAACTGTTGATACAGGTGACTCAATGAAGAATAGATATTTGTCAACAAGTTTACAGAAGTATATAGAAAAACAATTTTAAATTGAGGATGACCACTCCCTCTGACTGAGTATGAACTAAGTTTTGAGGGTTACTACTCCATAAATAAAGTTGCCAGTGTCGGAGTGATGGAGATTAACAGGTACTAATGAATTTTCAAGAAATATAATATGTTTATTTTATTGGTTATATACAAAATTACTTGTGGCCGTAACAGGGGTCGATTTGTAAAAAAATGAATATAATTTTAATTAAATTCCATTTCAGATTCACTGCTTTCTTCAGAAGCTAAGGAATCTTCAACTCCAATATTAATTATTACCAGTTCCAGCATTGCATCGGTCATATTATTCAAATTTCACATTTTATTTTCTTCCTTGTGAGCATGACTAACAGCATTTTTCCAATTTTCTGGAATTACGTTTGATAAGGAATGTTCTATTAATTGTTGTAAGTCTTCTAATTTAAAAGTTTTGTTGTTGCATCCGACTTCACCCTTTACTTGAGACCATACATTTTCTATCGAATTCAGATCACAGTGGTATGGGGGTAAACGTAAAATAATTACATCACGGTTAAATGCCATTTTATCAATTATATATTTTTATAAGCTGCTTTATGTTGCCTTACTATAGGTAATAATTTCTTTTTTGTCAAATTCTCCTTGTACTCAATTGCGTGTTTATCCAGCTATTCGATTATCTCTCCTTTTTTTCCATGCTGTTGTTGGAAAATTTTCTGCTAGTCTTGAATGATAACTAGTATTATCCATGAGTATGACAAAACTTTTGGAATTAAATCCAACATTTGCTCAAAATATTCTTCAAAAACGTCAGCAGTCATTTCCTCGTGGTAATCTTTCGTTGATTTTGAGGCAAAACTTAATAATCCACAATTGACAAAACCATATTAGTTTCCAATATGGGTTATTATGAGTCTGCGTCCTTTTCCAACGGGAATATTGTTTATTCCAGTAGACACAACTTCGATGAATGCCTGACGGGAACTTTTCACATTTGTATCAACCCATAGATATGGTACAGTATGACCTTCATTTAGCCAAGTCTCGTCCAAATAAAAAATTGTTTTCCCTTCTTCTCGGTACTTTATAATACGTTCTTAGATAATCTCGTCTCCAACATACAATGTAATCTTTTTCAATTAAAACGGATTATCTTCTATTCTTTTGCCAACGAAATCGCATCTCTCTTAATAGTCCCCATAATTTCTTGTTGCTTATGATTGGTAACTCTTCGTTTTCTCTAATTGATGTTTGGATTTTGTCCAACGTTGGAAATTCTTTGTTAAAAAAAATGAGTGGACGCTGCGTCTTATCATGTTTTTATGTATTTCTTCAATTTTCAAGGGTTTACTCCCTCCACTCTTCTTGGAGATGAAACAGTTCCTCCTTTTCTTTCTTTAGGAATCTATAAATTGGTACTTTTACAACCCCTGTCATATTTGAACACATGTTAACGATTTCACGAACATTACTTAAAGGGCGTTGATGTACAAGTGCATCGTGTACATTCGATATTATATTTTTCTCTCTTAGACTGAAGGCACCTTTAAAACTACACTTAACTGGATAAAACCTGTTGTAGACGTCATTTTTAAATGCAATTAACAAAATATCGACACCAAAAACGTAGGTCGGTAAGACATGAACAATGTACATCTACAAACTAAATGGAAGATGCAAACAATTACTAATTTATATTATTGGCATGAGCTGTAATGTGGCATAAAAACTACTTAAACTATCATTAGTGAAGCCTTATCAGTAATTCCAGGTAATCGCTCAAAGAAGGTATTCTTTTGTGTCAGGCGATAACTTGTATAGAAAACAATAATTACCTTTAATTTACTGTTTAAATTAATGTATTTCGTGAAACATTAAATTCCCTCGTTAATCACCCGTGTATAATTAACAATATTCGTGTGGCATATATACCTACGTTTTTTTGTGCACAAAAAGACCAGACCCTAGAATTTAAAACGTGGAAAACCTTAAATAGGATAAGAACGGGGATGCTACAGTAAAATCAAACGTGGCAAAATGGGGAAAAATAGACCAATATGATGTGAACTGTGACTGTGGAGAAACACAAAATATGGAACATCTTCTTACATGCAGACACTGTCCTCATCGATGTACCCTTGAAGATTTGTTGCTCGCCAACAAAGATGGAACCGACGTAGCCCGATACAGGGCCGAAATTTTATGAATGAATGTCCGGACACGATAAAGTAAAGTAAGTACGCACAAAAAAAGGTGTAGTGAGAGTAGTGGATACTTATTTTACAGAAATATTTTTAAAAGATAATGAATTGTTGACGGCATCTTAAAATATTAATTTTTTTATCTATTTCAAAACAAGTATATGGTGACGCCTATGGTTTTTTGACCTGTTGAGGATTTGCATACATAGTGTGCTATCAATATGATATAAAAGGACTATACATTATTATACATAACAATGAATTGCCATTAAAAAACTAAAACTAACGTGTTTTAAGATTTTTTTTAATTTGCCTCTTTCTGACATATTGAATGTATTCCATAGCTTTGCATCATATTAAAACGATGACTAAAATTCTAATTTCTGAGTTTTTATAATTTAGGGCAAGCATTTTTAAATCTTATTAAAACTTATAATTTCTTATTTTTCTTTGCTAAGGTAATGCAATATTTTATTTAAGCACGGAACTGGTCTAGGCTAACAAAATATCGTTACGTTCTCGTATTTTTTACTATATAATAATATATAGGTTTTTATATCGTACAATGGCTATAAGAAAATACTTTTCTTCTACTAATAATAAAAAGAAACTTAAATATACGGGATTCAAGCTTCAAAATTTTTTTTAGTTAAACTTTAGCCAAAGCTAACACGAATTCTGTTTGAAATTTGATCTCAACTTTGTTCTTAAAGTTTGGGAGAAATAAATTTATAGCAAGAAAACTTTCAGCGGGTTGGCAGGTGTTAGGTGACTTTTTAAATTAGAATATTCTGTCTCAAATTGAAGACATCAAATAAAGGCTTAATGAAAAAAATTCTAGAGTTACATAACTTGTAATTTAATTAAATGGATACTGAATTAAAACTACTATGTCTGTGTATAATATGATACATGATCGGCTATGATATATAACTCACTTATTGAAACATTAGGAAAAACGCAACACAAACCACTGCTGGTAATTTTACCGCAAATATTTTTATTAACGGGATATTTTTTAAACGCTATGCTGTTGAAATATACTTTAATTACCTAATTGTAAATCTACCCAAAAAAAAATAATGGAATAATAAGAAGGAAAGCTTTAAGATGCCTAAAGAAACGAATTGGAAACCACAAAAGAACAGAAACCAAATACATTATATCTTGCTACTAAATTATGAAGGGTATCAGATCAATGGAGTTTTAATAAATAATATTTGTTACTAAAACAATACCAGAATAGTTAATAACATTCAAGATCTTCAAGCGATTTTTAACAAAATTAACAAATGTAGTGAAGAGTTCAAAATTCGTATTTGATGAACTGCCCACCTTACTGATGGGCATATCATGATAACTTTTGGGAAGGACTGACATAGAAAGACAATAAGGGGACATTTTGGGGACATCGAGAGTCGACAACAAATTTTATATAAAATGGAATAACTAATGGAAAACAAAAACCTAATAGAAATAATATTAGTTGATAACAAATATACGTTGCTATTATATAAAGACAAATCGAAGAGGGTATTCTGGTTGCCGTAGAGCCGTACAAAGATCTAGATATTTGATAGTCGACGTCTGGATTTCCACATGGCCCTGAAGATGAAGATCATATATGAGCTCTTCAATTAATTATAAAAAAAATGGAGGACCGCCGCAGAACAACACCCCATAGGCAGTGGTCCTGTTTGAAGATCATTATAAAATTGACAGCACTCAACTCACATACACTTTTGAGGACGACACAAAGAAAGTAAAATTGCCTAATGATTATGATAATCTCGAGTGTCAAGTGTACAAATAAATCAAAATTATAGCAATTCTATTTCCTCTCGTATATGTTAAACCACTGCAAAATAGTATCAATTTTTTTGTGTCGCTGAGATTAATAATATAAACATTTCTGCTCTGGATATAATAATTTTAATAGCATTCTTTTGATTCTTAGTCTACTTAATATTGCACGTCAAATAAATATCCACTTAGGTTATTGACACACAAAAAGAGATAAGCAACAATATTAAAAAATGATATAACAAAATAATTATGGGTACAGAAGACAAACTAGAAAGATAAAAAGAATACATACAAACTCTTTTTGACGACTATAGACCTTGTTCTTCAACATCCACAGATAATCCATATAAAAAATAATAAAAGATTTGGCCATTTTTATGTTTCATTGTCATCCCAGACTATTTGCTATTGTGTGAGGACACAGTTGTGTATTATTTGTAGTGTTTTTGATTAAATTGTAATCCCAAAAACTTTCTTAAAGGAAATAACACCAGCCAGTGATACCCAGAAAGAAAAACTGTTCTTTCTATCCAGCAATAGGATTCTTTTAAACAGCGTCCAATTAAAACAGTTTACTTCTTGTGTTCGTTACCCATCAAATCTATGTAAGTATTTTTTGATTTCTTTCTTTTGTAGTTACCACTTCCAGTCCTTCCTTTATTTACTTACTTACGACCCAGCTCTCCAACCAAAACAAGAGTGGCGATTCGCAAACGTTTCGGTTTGTTTGCTTTCCCCACTTTTAAACCCCTATAAGTAATACCCAATTTGGTTTGCAAATTATATAGTTACAAAATAAGTAGTATATGTACAGCTAACCTATAGAAAAAAGTTTCAATCATATTGCTTAATATTTCGTCTAAATATAAGCGTCTAACAATTTTAACTGTACTAAATGCCCAAGTATCAATTTTCAAGTTTTAAACTGATTGATTTACGATGTGCCTATGTACGGTTGTAAAAATACCGGCATGTGCCTTGTCTAAAGGACTGGACTTGCAAATTTTTAGTTTAGTTGTATCGGTAGAACTAGCTTGTTATAGATAGATAAAATTCACATTTAATGTGCATTGTACATTGCTTTAATTTTAAGTTTTGTTGAAATTTTGTTGTGAGTAGTTATAATAATTGTAGTATTTTTTTGTTGTTCGTTTTTTTGAAACTGTCTATTTGTATATAGAGAAAATATTTAGACCATGGGAAAAATCATCTACAGTTTTTCGTGCATGGCAGCAAGAGAACCCAAGTAGTAGTAGAGAAAGTGTAGTAGCCAACAATCTTTTAAGTGTAAGTGATACAAAAAACAATGACACAGACTGTAATTATAGAAAAGTGTTGGAGACTTCCAAAGAAAAGGATTATTATAAATGAACAATCTAAGAAAAATTGTATAAACGTTTACAAAAATCTTCAAAATGATCCTGAAAATAGTTGTAAAGGCAGGATTATAAGAAAAAGCGGCCTTTCTAACAAGAATTCCGTATTCTAACATGCGCGACATCGTGAATAGTGGTGTTAAAAAAAAAACAAAATTTGATTCTGGAAAAGCTAAATAAATTAATATCGTGACTGCTAAATGTTTAAGGAATTAAGTTTACAAGGAATACAAAAAAAATATAATACCAACATTTTATATTATACACACCAAGCTTGTTGCGATAAGTTAACTGCCCTAAAACCACTTTACGTAGACAGCTGAAAAAACTTGGGTTCAAATACAGAATCGTTGATAAACGGGTGGCTATTATAGAGAGTAAGAGGATAGTACAGTGGCGTTTAGGACTATTAAAACAAATTTAATAATATCGAGACCAACAGCGGACTACATATTATTTAGACGAGACACGGTATGACACGCATGATACCGCTAGTAAAGGTGGGACTGATAATTATTGTGCACTGTGGATCTGCAAATGTTTGGGTGGCAACAGGTTAATGCTTTGCAAAAAAAAAGAAAAATGTAGTGTAGGTTATCATCAGAATATGAATTCTTCTATATTCCCAATATAACACCGGGCAGTGTAATAGTTATGGACAATGCTACTTATAATATACTACTTATAATATAATAGCTACCAATCAAACCTTCTCAAAAAAAATTCGTCGAAAAACGAACAGTTCGTCTTCAAAATAGGAACTAAAAGATTTCCTCTTAGAAAATTATTTGTATTTTGAAGACAACTATAATAGGAAACAGTAACTTGAAGTGCTTCGTACTAAAACTTATAAGAAATAATATATACTAGACATTATTGCAATACAACATGGCCATAATGTTTTGAGGTTACCAACTTATTTTTGCATATTCAATTCTATCGAACTTATTTCTTCTTCTTCTTTAAGTGCCGTCTCCTTTAAGAAGGTTGGCTATCATCACGGCTATCTTCACCTTTGACACTGCTGCTCTAAACAGCTCAACAGAGTTACAATTGTACCATTGTCTCAAATTGTTTAGCCAGGATATACGTCGTCGGCCTATGCTTCTTCTGCCCAGTATCTTTCCCTGTATAATGATCTGCAGCAACGCATATCTCTCACCTCTCATGACATGACCCAGATACTGCAATTTTCTTATTTTAATTGTATTTAATATCTCCTTTTCCTTGTTCATTCTTTTTAAAACGTCGTTGTTCGTAACCTTATCGATCCAACTTATTTTAAAATTCTTCTATAAGCCCACATCTCAAACGCTTCTATTCTGTTACTTATATCTTTTTTAAGCGTCCAAGCCTCCATTCCATATAATAACACAGAAAATACATAACATATTTGGGGACAAGTAAAAAATCTTCCATCACATCTTCTCTGCTTCCTTCTCGAACTTCACGAAAGTCTCCTTCATCCTTAATCGTCTGTTTCGTATTAGATCGATATCGTCTGCAAATGCCAGTAGTAAGTTTGGTCCTTCTAGATGAAGTACTATATTGGGTTGTTTTATTCTTGCACTTCTGATTATGTGCTCCAGAGCTAAGTTGAAGAGTTGTGGTAAAAGTGCATCTCCCTGTTTTAGCCCATTGTTTATTTTAAATGTCTCCGAGTATTGTTGTCTAACTTTCACCTCACATCATAACCGTTACATACACATCCGTATTAACCTGACTAGTTTTTTCAAAACCAGCTTTCCAAAAGGGGAAAATTAGATTTCCAAAATTTGACGCGAAAGTGGTCGATTTAATTCGATATGAACTATCAGACTACAAGTGCCGAGTGAAAAAAGCAGTAAACCGTGTAGTCAAAGTAAAAAATGAGTACAGAAGACAAACACAATTATTTTCAAAAAGTGAACAACTTATTATTAACTTGGTGGATGGTGACAATAATGAGAGCTCACCTGCAGGAGAAATATTTTAGACAAGGTACGCTAACATGATAATTATTTCAGTTAAAATAACTCAACTTTTTATTACAAATTGCTAACTTTGTTTTAAACAATATTTTGTTAAATGTAAAATACTTTTTCACAGTTTCGTCTATGTACGTCATCGTTAAACGCTAATAGGGATTTTCAGCGCTTCTCATATATTTCAGGCACTTATAATATGTCGAATAATTTTAATATATCTACGTCATACGTTATTGGTATATAGTATACACCAATAACTATACATACAAAGACGTATGACGCTGACATATTATTATTGTATGACATGTAACAAGTGCCTGAAACAAATGGGAAGCTTTAAAAGCACTATAGAAGATGCCATTGTATCAGTATTTTCTCCGACACGGTGGTAAAGCAATATTTTTTGCGTTTTTTTAACCATTTAAAAAACAAAGAAATATAACGTTTTGCTTGTTTTTCCAAAATCAGATTTTGTGATTTTTGACTATAATATACATATTACACATTGTTATTTTATGAATATTACTTGTATCAAAAAATTTGTGTCGGTGAAACAACCAATATCGCGATACGTCCCTGGACATCGGTTACTCGAACATACAAATATTATCTGTTTGAATTTGCCGACGGATGAAATATCGTTGGACTCGACTATGTAACTTTGTAGTTATTTTAGTTTTAATGTAAACAAAAATTTTTTCCGCAAATCGCCAGGAAATTTTGACATTCCTGTCAAAATTGCTTGAAGAAAAAGTCAGGACTTCCTTACTGTAAGGAAATGTCATTTCCTTACTGTAAGGAAATGATATTTCCGTACAGTTGTTAGATTTTCGTACTTTTCTATTGATTTCTTTGGCAATAATTCTAATGAAGCATTATTCACTGCCTCAACCAGCTCTGGAGGAGTCCCAGGAATGGAAATTTCATCATCACTTATCATTTTATTTTCGAGAACACCAGCAATTAAATTTATAAGCGTCAAGTTTGACAATTCAACCTCAATACGTTTCCATAGTAACCCAAGTAATTTTATTAGGAATTTTAAAACAATATCTGTCGAATTTTAAACGATTTGCGGAAAAATAGTATGTTTACCTCGTAGGAAAAGCCACATTCCGGGACTCTGTGTTGCTAAGTCTCGGCTTGCGCCTTGACTTAGCAATCTTCACAGTCGTCCAGGAATGTTAAGCTTTTCCTACCCGGTAAACAATGTACTATTTTTTTATTTACAATTAAGGCGCATCAACCTAAGTAGTTATTAGCGCCGCTTGGTATTACAATTTTGTTTTACATTTTTTTAGACATAGATTTAATATAGACATAGACATAACATAGATAGAGTTTTACATACATAAATCTGAGTTGACGTACATTGGTTAGTAGAAGAGTACACATTTATTTGTACAGGCACTGATGTTAAATTTTGTTGTATATTTCAATTGACTTTAAAAAACTTAAAACAGACGAATATACACAGTTTTCTTCGAGACACTCGCGTAGCGTTGTCGATAAGTTACACTTTTGCCTCTTATTTAAATATGCCGGGCTTTAGATTAAATAATGTATGACACTTAAACTGTTGAAACACCGGACATTGGATGAACACGTCCAGTAAGAAGGTATTCGTGTGTTAAGCGTGTATGTCCTAATCTCAATCTGTTTATTATAATATAATATTGGTCTTTTCTGTTGCTACACATATTCTTCCATCTTGTAACAGTTGTTTTTATGTCTCGTATTTTGTTGAGATTGATTCCATTCTTAAAGCCACTGTTCTTTCAATGTCGAGTTAATCCAGTGATGAAATCTTTCTTTCTTATAGGTAGGTTCTATCAAGTCTTCGTTGTTAACTGAAGATTTGGCGGCAGCATCTACTCTTTCATTACCTTGTATACATACAGGTGATGGAATCCACATAAATTTTACAATCGCATTCTTTAGCTGAAGTTGGTACAAATGGTTCTTTATCAATCGCAACAATGGATGAGTTGGGTAAATGGTGTCTAAGCTATTCCTGGAACTTAAAGAATCTGTTATTATTAGACACCTGTCTAAGTTGGCGTCCAGTGCATATTCTAATGCTTTGTAGATTGCGAATAGTTCTCCTGTATATACTGTGGATAAAATTTGAGATTTTGTATGAAGCAGTGTAGTCGTTGTGTATGAAGGCACATCCCACTCCTTTTACTGATTTGGAGGCATCAGTATAAATATGTTGGTATTTCTGGTACTCATCAATCTTACTGTAAAATTGTTTAACTATAGAGGAAGCAATAAGTTAATTACTAGTCTTTGTTAAACTCAAGTCTAGGAAGGTTTTCTGACCATCCAAGGAGAAGGGGTTAAAAGGGTGGTTTGATACATTTTAGGGAAGACAATATTATTGCTGGTCATGTATCTATTAAGTCTTTCATAAAAGGGGGGTTTATATCTTTTTTTGTTAAGATATGTTGTGTGGAAACGAGAAGCAAAAGCATTGTTTCTGGCGGGATTTTCACTATTTGCTGAAACGTTTGCAGCATATGCTAGGCTAAGATATTGTCTTCTTAATTCCAGAGGCATTTCTCCTACTAAACATAATAAGCTATCTGTAGGTGTGGTACAAAAAGCTCCTAAGGCTATTCTTACAGCAGCATTTTGGATGGTTTGCAACTCTTTCAAAAGTGATTGGCTGGTAGACCCATACACTATTGAACCGTAATCGACTTTAGATCTAATAAAGCATTTATATACTGTCAATAAGATATCTTGATCACATCCCCAATTTTTAGTAGATAGGACTTTCATTATGTTCAAATATTGTTGACAAGATGTTTTAAGGTAATAAATGTGTTGCTTAAAATTTAAATGTTTGTCAAAATTAATTCCAAGGAATTTGATACAATCAAATTTCATTCCAGATTTCATTGACCATTTTTCTAATGTAGACATAGTATCTTGTAAGGTTTGTTTAATTAGTTATATGTTTCTTCCTTTACAATAAATTATGAGATCATCTGCGTATAGCCTACTTTTTACTGGTGGAGAATCGTTTTCCAAAATACTGTTAATAGCAACAAGAAAAAGAGTAACACTAATCGATGATCCTTGAGGGGTTCCATTTTCCTGTATTCTTGTTTTAGAAATGAAATCATCTACTTTTACTTGGAAACTTCGGTCTTTTAAAAAGTTATTGATGAAGTTTTAGCATATTTCCTTGTGTACCTAATTTATGTCAAGTTTTAATTATTCCATGGCGCCAAACTGTATCAAATGCTCTGGTTATATAAAAAAATACCGCTATGCAGCTTTGATTATTTGCTAGCGCTTCATGTATTTCAGACTCAAGGTCAACTAAGTTGTCTAGAGTTGATCTGTCTTTGCGAAATCTACTTTGTTTGTTAGATAAAACAGATCTTTGCTCGAGTATCCAAATGTAAACAAAAATTTTAAATGCGATTTTAGCAATGGAAATCAAGACGTTAAATTACAAATAAAATGTAATTTTCATTAGAATTAATTGTGGCTTAATCCTATATAAACATGATATTTAAAAAATTACAAAGTTTTTTAAAACAGAAGAAGAAATATAGAAAACTGATGATTTTGACGATGAAAGAGGCAAAGCCGAATTCCTGCAATAAAGCAGGAAACGAAATCCTTCTTGTTTTGTTCTCAAAGAAAAAACATTTATTTATTCTCTTGTGTACATTAACAAAAAATGTACTTTTTGAATTTTCATAAATTATTTGAGCTGTTATCAATGCTTTTTCTTTTTCTTTGCCGACTTTTTAATGGTGTCTACTAATATCTTTAAAGTTTCTTATAAGTCTATTTATATAAATAGTGGACATTTAAACTTCCACTTTCCAGAACACGATCCGTTGAATCAAATGAATATTGGATATGTTGTCAACAAACTTTAGGACCTATATTTCATTTAAGCTCACCGTCGGGTTTTAGCAATTAGGATTAGAAATGGCACGTCCCAACTCTTATTCTGACGACGACGACGGTAAAGGTACTTACACAATTCAAATCGGTAAAGTTATACAGCCACATAATACATTTCGGAGTTGAAACCGCATATCATAATAAATTTAGGAAATGAATTGCCTAGTATAGCTGATCTAAAATAGTATTCTACTAAGAGTAACTTTTGGCTTTAAACTTAGTTTAGAATTATGTTTTAAACAAATTGTGAAGGTATGGGTTTGTAATTTAATGTATATCATTTTGACACCTGTTTTAACTATTTGGTATATTTTACGAAACATTTTAAATCCTCGTAGCTTTTGTTGTCAGATTTTGGATGTTAAATCTGCTTTAATTCACTTATTGTAGTAGTCTTGTTACATAAAATAGGACTTTTTAAGGGCCAGAGGAAGAATTCACTATTTCTCCTTTGGGTTTGGTCTTGTCTTTTTTCCATGATGGGCAAATTTCAAGGTTTCGCTATCGTTTGAGGTTACTCCAGTACTTAATTTTATATAAAGGCATAAATCCAAATATCCAGGAAGAGTATCCACGAATATAAATTAAAAGACTAATTGAAATATTAATTGAAATATATAAGATTGGATATTTTAAAGATTGCTGAAAAACTTTGCTTTTGAGGTTATCTGATTTAGAAATCTAAATCCCTAATATTAATGAAAGATAATCAACCATTGATTAATTATCTTTTTGCCATTGAGAAGGTAAAGGATTGTGAAAAGTTTTTCTAGCTTCTTTTGTTGTTTTCTTGTTCGATATCCTATTCTGCTTGTTGCATAAAGTTAGACTTTTCCAAAGACTTTTCTTTTAACAATTATTACTATTGTAATTGGCATTTCTAGAAAAAAAATTAAGAGATCTAAGTGTATAAATAAATATTAAAGATGAAGTGATGATAATAAAATCACTCTTTTCCCTTTTTTTTTGGTACAAAGAATACCAGAGTTATATGTTCCTGAATTACAAATACCGAGGACTGTGTTTGTCTGTTCTTAATATGTATAAATTCTGGGGGAATCTCTTTCTTGTTTTTCCTCAAAGTTTATACTGAAGTTAAACTATGTCGTTTACGCAAAATTTTCACGTGAGTTCGTAAGGGGTATACCAATTATCGAACGAGATATTTCGATTCTTACCCAAATTGGCGCTATCAGTCTTTGGGCAATATCAATAGGTTTATTGCTTATTTGGTACGGCCAATCTATCTCGTTCCTTGCGTAAATTTCCATACTAAAAGCATAAAAAGTACGGGAGTCTACTAGGGCCTGAATTTTTATTCCGCATTTCGCGGGCTTGTTTGGAATATATTGCCGGAATGAGCAACGTCCACGAAAAGACTCTAACTTCTCGTCAATAGTCAAATTCTGTCCTGGTGAGTAAGCTTGTTGACAATTTGCGACAAATTTTTCAAAAACTGCCCTAATAGAAGCCAACTTATTAGACTGTTGCCTTTCTTGTCGATTGCCTATATTATCGTAACGTAAGCACTGCAATAAAAATGTAAATCTATTGAGTGCCATTACTGAACGAAATATATCGATTCCTGTACCATTTGTTCGCCAAAGGTCTTTTAGATTACGATGACCATTTCTATATACATCTGCTAGATCTCCTCCTAAGTGCCTTCTCTATTGAGGTTGGCGATCAATATGGCAAATTTCTCTCTGTTCTGGGCTTGATGGATTAAGTCATTTCCTGTTGTGTGAGTCCAATCTCTGATGTTTCGGAGCCAGGATTTCTTCTTTCTTCCTATACCCCTTTTACCCTCGATTTTGCTTTCTAATATTACCTGGAGCTGCTCAAATTCCTTATGGCGCATTATGTGTCCTAGATATGACGTCTTTCTAATTTTGATTGTATTAACCAGATGAGGTCGTGTGTTCATTATTTCCAGTACCTCTTAATTTGTAGTTTTGCTGGTCCAGCTTATTCTTAGCATTCGGCGGTACATCCACATTTCGAATGAATTCAGTTTGTTGACGTCATACTGTTTTAATGTTCAGGTCTCACAGCCATATAGTAGTAGAGACCACACATAACACTTTAGTGTTCTTAACCTTATTGTGATTGATAGCTTGGGGTTACAGAGCATTT
Source organism: Diabrotica balteata (assembly GCA_918026665.1). Lineage (NCBI taxonomy): Eukaryota > Metazoa > Arthropoda > Insecta > Coleoptera > Chrysomelidae > Diabrotica > Diabrotica balteata. The sequence continues at coordinate 6,604 of CAKJVB030000139.1, read as the reverse complement.
TACGCATGTTCATGAAGCCAGATCTTGCTATTTCAATACGTCTTCTAATTTCTTTTAAATGGTCTAGCTGACTGTTTAGCTCTCTGCCCAGGTATATGAAGCTTTGGAGCTCTGAAGGGTGATACCATTGATTTGTATGTTGGGTGTAATTTGTTCATGGGGGTTCTTGTGGAATACCATGATTTTGGTTTTGGAAAGAATAATATCCAAACCTAGTCTGTGACTTTCTTCTGATAGTATGTTCATCAATATTTTTAGTTGGTCTTCTGTTTCTGCTAATACTACGGTGTCATCGGCATATCTTACATTGTTAATGATGATTCCATTGACTCTGGCACCTTCAGGGCGATCTTCAAGAGAAGCTCTGATGATATTTTCGGCATAGACATTAAATAGAAGAGGGGACAGAATGCACCCTTGACGCACTCCTCGTTCTATGTTTACATAATTGGTATTTCCGTTGTCTGTTCGAACACATCCTGTGTGGTTCCAGTATGTATTGCTTATTATAGCTATGTCGTGTCCGTCCAGCCCTACTTCTTTTAGCACCTCAATCAATTTTTCGTGTCTAATGCGGTCGAAGGCCTTTCTATAATCGACAAAGCACACATACAGCTGTTTTTGAACCTCGAGATACCTTTCTGCCATTAGTGTCAATCCCATTATTGCTTCTCTGGTGCCTGTACCTTTCCTAAAACCATATTGAGAACGACTCAGGTATTCTTCACATTTATTGTGAATGCGGTTATAAATTACTCGCATAAAAATCTTAGCAGCATGACTCATTAGGGATACAGTTCGATGGTCTTCACATTTCCTTGCTTTTTGTTTTTTAGGAAGAGCTACATATGTGGATGTTAGCCAGTCATGCGGTAGAGTGCCATGTTCATATATAATGTTAAAGAGGTAGGTTAATTTCCCGACAGCATCATCACTCAGGTGTTTAAAATGTTCGGCTGTTGTTAGATCTTCGCCGGGTGCCTTGTTGTTCTTTGCGTCTTTTATTGCCCGCATAACTTCTTCGGTTAGAATACTTAGTTTTCCATCGGTATCTATTTGTGGGGGCCCTTCTGCTCTCCGATCACCAAACAAATCTTTAAGATATTGTTCCCATATTTCCTTCTGTTTTCAGGGTCTAATTCCATTTGGTTTTTCGTGTTTGTTACAATAGATAAATGTTTGGGTTTCCATATCCCAGCGACTTCTTTCACCTTTCTGTGTAATTCTCTATCTTATGCTTCTTTGCAGATCTTCTACCTCTTTACATTTTTCTTTCATCCACTCTTCCTTAGCTACATTTATCTTTCTCTCAATTTCCCTGTTAAGCTCTTTGTATCTTGTTAGGTTTTTGTTTTTTTACCATCCGTCTCCTCTCCATAATTTGTAATATTTCGTTTGTCATCCATGGTTTTCTTTGTTTACGGTTTTCTTTCTGTATATTTTGGTTTGCTGCCTCCAGGACAGTATTTTTAATTTTTTCCCCACATGTCTTCAATGTTTTCTTTTATTGTCTTCTCTTTAGTGGGAGCTAATGTCTTAGACTCTAACTGCGTGTCTACCATGTCTTTATACATATGTTTTTGTCCTGGTCAGCACTACTCCATGCTACTCTCTGACTGGGTTTAGCCTTGCCTACTCTTGTTACTGCTACACTAAGTTTTATTCTGACAGTTGCAGCTACAGGATTGTGGTCTGAATTTATGTCACAGCTTGGGTACGTTTTTACATTTAGAATACCATTACGGAACCTTTTATTAATTGTAATGTAGTCGATTTGGTTCCTCACAATATTTCCTTCGCAATCTTGAGGAGACCTCCACGTATACAGACGTCTTTTTGGTAATTTAAACCATGTGTTAAGTACCACCAAGTTGTTCTCTTGGCAAAATTCAACAAAGCGTGTGCCTCGTTCATTCCTCGTTCCTAAACCGTATGGGCCGATGATCGATTCGACCGTTTCTCTGCTCCTACCTTCGCATTCCAATTTCCCATAAATAGGCCCTGCTAATTAGAAGAGGCCAATAATGCCTTTATTTCAACAATATTGTATCTGCTACAATATGCTCTATCTTTGTAGTGTTACCGCTTATTTATTTATAAATACATTGGTGGCAGACCGTGTTACCTTTAAGCATTTCTTTTCCAAAAAATCTAGCAATCTAAAAGAGTCTTAGCGTTTTTAGCATTTGGTTTGGATCCTGGTAAGTTCGAAATTATGTTCTTTGCCCTCGTTATAACTGTAAAAAATCCTCTTAATACTAAAAAATGTTGATTTAGTATCTACCGATGTTATCAGTGTGTAAAAACTTCCCGAACCTATCCAAACAATTTAAACATAAAAAATATTGCTTGCCATCAGTCAGATTTGACAAGTTTGTCAAGTGAATTTTTAAAGATGCCACGTCAGTTAAGTCAGTTTGATAAAACGAGAATAAATTTCAAAAAATAGAAAATGGTTGGTCTATTCGACAACTGGCTCAAGAGTTAAATAGAAGCAAAACCACAATCCACAACATTAAAAAAGATGGGAAAACGAGCAGACTTTGGATAGAAGGAGAGGGAGTGGGAGACCAGTTATTACTACAGCTCAAAAAGATAAAACATTAACTAATTATTTAAGAACGTATCCGTTCCAGACGGCAAGGCAAGAAAAAGTTATTACAAACTTTAATACTTCTATAACTACAGCATTAAGGAGAATTAGAAAAACAGATTTAAAAAATTGTGCAGCCACCCGAAAATACAAATTTAGCGAGGGACATAAACGTAGTAGAGTCCTATTTGCTTTAAATTACGTTTTAAATGATCCAGTCAATTTTTGGGACCGTGTAAGTTTTACTGATGAAAAAGTATTCCAGTTGTATTATAATGGCCATATTAGGGTTTATACACCGCCTCGAAATAGGTTTAACGAAAACTATATTTCATCAAGTGATAAGTCTGGACGGTTCTCTATAAATGTTTGGGCTTGGATGTATGGAGGAGGTTTAGGAATGTGTTGGAGAATTGAAGGATGATTCAATACTGAAACCTATTTACATATATTAGATAATGTGATGTTGCCATCGGTTAGGGAAATTTTTCCCAGCAATACTTTTATTTTCCAGCATGATAACTGTTCAATCTACAGAGCCCACCGTGTACGGGATTACCTTATGGAAAATAGCATTGAAGCTCTTCCATGGCTCTCTAAAAGTCCATATATTAATCCAATAGAGAACGTTTGGGGGACTTATGATCAACAAAATACAAAAATTAAATGTAGTTCCCCAAAACCGAGATCATTTATGGACAATCATTGAAAAAACCTGGGAAAGCTTGACCGAAGATGAAAATTTGTCACTAAATTTAATTAACTCAGTTCCCAGAAATTACAAGAAGTGATTAATAATAATGGAGCTATGACAAAATAATTACCTTTTCGAATTGTAATACATATTAATTCCACACTTGTTCAATGTAAAAACTATTCATTTTTTATTAATTTTAAATTAAATTTTAATTTTTTCCAGTGGATTTTATTAACTGTAGTATTCCACAACTCAATACAGTTTTGTGCTACACTTTACGAGAAACCACTCATACCTCTAGATTTTAAATTAAACATAAATTTAAAGTTATATCTAGATTTATTATCCATCATTATTTTTGAATTGAAATATTTGAATAACTTATAATAAATAATAAATCAATGTATGCATACTGAGATAATGGAAAATTTCAAAATTAATAGAATTTTTAAAGATATATGTTTAAATAAATGTATAAATATAAATGTGATTACTGATCGAGAAGGCTCGATATTGTTTTAGTTTTTAGTATACTAAAAACTTGCGACCGCACAGCCCTGCTTTTAGTTTGTCAGATGGACACAGCAATAAGATGCCTTTAACAAACAATGTTTTGAAGCTTCGATAGAATTCGATGCTTCACCAATGAACATAAGCGTGCTTGAATTTTTACTCGCGGGGATAATTATTCAGACTTTAAAAATTGGAAGTAGTAATAATGTATAAAAACACGTTCGAAGAATTAAAAAAAAAGGAAGTTACTATTAACAAATCACGTCTTTATAAAAAAATTTATTTACAATTTTATTTGCTTTAAAATTAATAAAATAAAATATAGTTGAATTCAAGTTAATCTTTTAATAGGTATCAAAATAATGCTACAATAAAAAATCTTTATGTTTTCTCTTAAATTTGCTCCCAAATAGTTCGATCGTCAATATTATTTGGAAACCTACATAGAAAAATAAATGAGTTTTATTTATTTCACTAATTTCTTATTATTATATTATTATATATATATATATATATATTATATATATATATATATTCTTTTTTTTTTTTTTTTTTTTTTTTTTAGAAAGGGCTTTAATGACTATGTGAGTAATATATACGGATATATTGGGTTTAGTAGTCAATATATTGGCCTTTAAGTAAAACTCTTTTAGGTTTGCTAAGCTTTCGAGTTTATTTTACTCTTTTTCAAAACATACTAAAAATTAACATAAAAAATTTACATTAGAAAAATGAAGTTCTTATGTCTTAAATAGGCTTACCCTTGTGAGAATTGTCTTTTAAAATTAGCAAAATTTTACATTTTGTCATTATGTCATTAACATAATGACATTAAATTTGATTTACTTTTTATTTCTGTCAAATCAAAATTCAGAAGGAAAGAAATTACAACAAAAGACTGTTTCTAGAAATGTGTTTAATTAAAACTACACAAAACACCTTAAACAAAGAGAAGACATTGAAATCTTAGTGCTATATACAGTAATCTTCTTTTAAATAAAAAGAATAACAATATAAAAGTTCTTAAAATTACGCATATGAAAGGGATTATTCCAAGTTCAAATGAGATAAAATTTATTTTTATTTGTATTTTTTCTTTCTTAAATACTTAGTAACATAAACTCTGTTGCTTGTTTAATAACTAATATTATATCAAAATTTGCAATGAAGGTTTGCATAAACATAGACACTTCTTCTGTCAAACTCACCTAAAATAAATATAAAAAATAGAAGAGATATGGAAACCTTAGTAATAAGTTTTGACAGAAATAAAAAGTAAATCAAATTTAATGTCATTATGTTAATGACATAATGACAAAATGTAAAATTTTGCTAATTTTAAAAGACAATTCTCACAAGGGTAAGCCTATTTAAGACATAAGAACTTCATTTTTCTAATGTAAATTTTTTATGTTAATTTTTAGTATGTTTTGAAAAAGAGTAAAATAAACTCGAAAGCTTAGCAAACCTAAAAGAGTTTTACTTAAAGGCCAATATATTGACTACTAAACCCAATATATCCGATATTATATATATATATATATATATATATATATAATATATATATATATATATATATATATATTAAATTAAAAACGTACTAAACAGATATGTTTTAATCAGATGGTGTCTACTAATTTTCATAAACTCATATCTTATTTTTATTACATTAATGAACATGAATAAACCCAATGGTACGCCAGTTCCTCATCTTAAATAATGTAAACAGACAGTACTTACAAGTGAAATGAGAGATCGGGATGTAATTATTTCGTTTTTTTTGCAAATGCAAAACTGTAGCACCATTATTATAATAGGTTTATTTCACTTTTCACAAATATCACTCAAAATACAGCCAAAATATCGAAAAAACCACTTTTCCTCATCTACTGTAAAAAGTAAACAAACATGCATTTGAAGTTTGACGTAGGCCATAAGACAGAGAAATGTAAACACCGTTGCCATTTATAAATAGTTTTCAGTGCTTCTGCATATAAAATGATTGATTGTATCTATTATACGCTATTACTAAGAGCGTAGACGCAAATTTCGAGCCAATGCTTTTTAAATGCATTCAATTTTTTTTCGAATCCTAGGAAAACTAATAAATTTTTTGAAAAATTTAAACGCAGAATGAAAGAATACAGTATTACCGAGGACGGAAAGTCCATGAAAACTTCTATAATGTTTATTTTAATAAGTTACAGGGAAAAAAAAGAGAACATTTAGAAAATTTCAAATATCTCATTAAAAAACTTTTTGATTATTCTAAGGGACTTTCGGCCCTCGGTAATAATGTAATCTTTCATTCTACGTTTAAATTTTTTAAAAATATTTCTTAGTTTTCTCAGGATTCGAAAAAAAAATGAATGCATTTAAAAGCATTGGCCAGAAATTTTGCGCCTACGCTCTTAAATGATAATGCACACTATGGGCACACTTGATATTTGAATTACAATTAAATATATTAATATAACAATAAATTATTATTTTGGTTTGATAGCACCTGTAGAGTATAAAATACGGAGTAATATTTTCAGTGAGTCGCGAATAAGAAATTTTTGATACAACAGTTGAAGGTGCTAAGAATGTAACCTATTCTAATCATTTTGACTTCACAATTTTGTGTAAATAACTGAGTCCATCTGTGTTTATACGTTCATGGATATAATATTTTCGTTGAACTGGCAACGTTGCCTTCGAAATTAGAATGACACATATGACAAGCTAAACTTACACAACCTGAAAAATATGATTTTCGGTTATAACGGTTGTACCAGTTTTTTTATGACGAGAACGGT